>VWZZ01008022.1:84565-115473 GCA_013399095.1 Psophia crepitans | reverse complement strand
TTGCTGAAGACGCCCTTTCCTTGGCCTTTCCATCACAGGGTTGAGATAGAGTAGTGCCCAGATAAACTGTCCTGATTTATAGTATCTGCAATGACCTTCATGATGTCTCACTGCCTCCTGCTCTCTTCTGTCTTGCTTCCAGCCATGAGGCCCGTGCCAATGAGATGGACAGTACCTTGCCAGCAGTAGCGGAAGAGCTTTTGAAAGAGATCAAAAAGGCTTTTCAGGAGACCTCGCACAGTACGTAAAGAAAATCGGACCCATCCCAGGCGCGGATGCTCTCAGGCCTTCAGGCAGCAGTGAGCGTTGTCAGCATGCCCCTTGCTTGCATCTCCTGCAGACTCTGTTGTGTAGGGGTGACCTTTGCGTTCGGGGGGGGAGGGGGGCGGGCAAGGTGTTTCAGGTGTTTCCAGCTTTTGACAACACAAAAGGGTTTGAAGCAGAGGCGGTGAGAAGCAGCCCCCTTCTCAGTCAGGCCCTTTCACAAATTAGACCAGTTTGGACACTTTTTTGTACATGGGACCTAGGGCAGTGCTGCTTGCTTCGAGCTCGTAGTGTAAGGACTTGCGCTTGAGGGATGATAATTTACATACTTCTAGCCAGGTTGTGCCTACTGTACCGCTGTTTTTATAGACTCGCTACTTTAGAAAATGGAGTTGAAAGGGAAATCTTCATAAAAGCAATCACGTTTTGTGACTGACCGGCAGAGGGTGTGTGTTGGTGATCCTAGGGCAAAGAGCAGCTTTCCCATTGCTTGAATGAAGCAAGCATGCGCCAGCAGTTAAATCGTGGCCAATTCCAGCAGCTAGTTAAGAACAATTACCCGCACTGCACTCTGGATTACTTATGTAGTTCTGTAATCTGTGCTGAAAGAATATTACTGTTTGTGTTTACTTGATAAGTAGCGCAGAATGGTTCTTCTTGTGGAAAGTGTCTAGTTAAGGAGCATTTTTAACTGCACTAAACCCAACCAAGTAAGCATTCAGAGAAGTCTGTCTGCGCAATGTCTGAGTGGGGGGTGGGCAGGGACTCAATATCTGAACTGTCCGAGTGGCCACACTGACAGCTTTTTGGCGTACTTGCAGCACGGCTGCAGCCAGGTTAGAGTAGATCCAAAATCTGCATCTGACTTTTTAAAAAAGCTTTATAAATCCTGTTGTAAACTAGAAAAAAAAAATGTTCAACATTCCTTTTAAGGGGTACTTCTCCTTAAAGAAGCAAAGTGGTACTAAGACTTACACTGAGGCATAACTTTGGAAATATATTGATAGATTGCTTTGGAGAATTAAATTAGAATAAAGTTGGAAAAGTCAAACCAACAGCGTAAGTCATAGGAAGTATTGTGAATTGTTGGAACCAAGGATTTTAAAGTCAAAAGTCCCGGTCTCCCAGTGGAGTACAGAGATGTAGTATGCTGTGTCCCATTAGTGATAACAGAAAGATGAGACTGGATGATCAGAGCGTAAGCTGTTAGCTACAACAAACACGCTAATCTTCTTTAGTGTCATTTTCCATTTTAACAAGAAATTCTGATAAGTGAAGACACGTTTCTGTGTGCTGCATGACAAGCTATAAACTAGTGGTGCCCTGCAAGACTATGTTGGGAAAAGAACAACATTTTTAAAGTTTTGATGCCAGACTTTTCTACTCATGCCAAGAGAGTTTCAGGGAAACCAATACATACATATTTTTAACCAACTTCTTAAAGTGGCAGAGCAAGATGTTGAGGCCACATGACTTTTCTTGCATGCTTTTAATTGCTGTACTTTAGGTACTGTAGGTGCCTTAGCAGTACCATAGCAGATTGTTTTGCTGCTCCTTATTGCTTTTTGGTGGTTAGGGAGAATGGCTAAAGCACTGCAGTCCTGCATGGCCTCTGGGGGTATGGTAGGGAGACACTAGCCTCCCTGTGATGTGGGCGTCTCTCACAGTGGGGAAATTCAGCAAAATCACACTTTGTTTTCTTTTTGTTGCAGTCCCTGATGACCTGCTGCTGGGGTAAGTATCTTCTGCTTCAGTTCTTGTCCCAAGTGTCCTGGTGAAGGGCAGTGGATAATCTGCTCTCACCATAGTACCGCTGTTTTTTCCCTCTGTTTGGCCGGTACATGTTTCTCACGCAGAGTTGCTACATGTTTTTGCTGGTAGTGGAAATGAAGGTCCAAAGAGAGGATCTCAAGAGGTTTTTTCCAGACATTCATAAAATTATCTCTCTACTGCTGAATTTCCTGTGATGGCTTGCTCTATTTTGGGTGGATTAAACATGCAGAAATCCAGAATGTTTAACCTGAGCCCTGAGTCCACCCTCAGATCTGGAATGAGTTTTCTGTGAGAGTAGCCTGTGTTTCAGAGTGATTCATGCTGCTGGAGTGCTGCATCCCCACTGCACTGTGAGTACAGCAGCATCCTGAGATCCCTTCTGTTTGAGTCATGGCATGTGTGATAGAAAGGGAAAAGTGAACGTATCATCTCTCTGCACAAGGGAATTGTTAACTGGAAGTTAACTGAGAGTTTTCTTCTGTTTAGAAGTCGTCTCAGGTCAGCTTCACCTCCTAGTGAATATGTCAGTGATTCCCAAGCAGTCTCCTGAGAGATCCAAGTTTCACAACTTCTGCAGCCCTCCCTAACTGGTGTTGAAGGTAGAAAAAAGGCACCATCCAATTAAAAAAGGCTTTTACAATTCACCTTTAGCTTTGTGTTCCTGCCTGCCTGTAACTTAGCCAAGAAAGGAGATCACCAGGAACCCTTCAAGCCTTAATTCCTTTGGATCTAAAGTTACCTAAGATAACACTTGTGAAAGGTACACCTTGTGAAAGGTATGCGTGCTGGCTCCCTCTTCTGGGACCATGATGGCCTTTGAAGGGTCGGATTTTATTTGACATGTCTCGTAACTTTTTGATTCCTTCTTGTCATAAAAAGGAGGAAAGAAATTCCCTTGTTAAGTTTAATAAGGGTTGGGTGGTAACTCTTGGCAGTCAGATTTCCATCAATTCCCAGTGACCAGCAGCTCAGAAGTACTCTGATTTAATTTCTGAATCTCTTCCAAATCTCTGAGGCCCTTGAATTTCCTTTGAGCCATTCCCCTTACTTATTTCCTGTTAGATTGATCAAACTGTAAACATGAAAAAAGAATTCCCCAAATTTGAAAGAATTACTGAAACTCATTAAACTTAGCCCCCTTACAGTCCCAAACCTAATCATTAAGGAATGTCTTACGTTCAGTGTTCCCCCACCCACCTCCTCTCAGTCGTCAGCTGAAGCCAACCCTTATTGCCCTGCGTTTGTGCAACTGAAGTTTTGCTCTTCCTGGAATAAGTCTGCTTGGCTTGTTATCAATGAGATTGACTCAGACGCGTAGGTCAGCCCTGCTGCTGAGACGCCAGGGCTCCGCCTTGGCTCTTTGTGTCTTCACTGCAGTTGGAAATCTTCCTCAGCTTTCTCCTGTTCTCCTGCTCCTGTACTATCGTTTCATCACTGCTGATTTTCTTGTTGTTTACCCTTGTAACAAACCTAGACTACACAGATTTTTCTCAATGGATAAAAGGTCTATAAAGTTAACTGAGCCCCTGAGCTCTGAACACATACGGAGCAGCTGGATATACAGGTATAGAATAACTATTAAGCCTATGAGCTGTCTGGACAATATGCTAGAGGTACAGATGTCCATATTTGACATACAGCTTTTCATATACCCTTGCACGGCAGATGATGTGCAAACAGTGAGTATGTAGATGGAAATTACTGTGCCTTCAGGACTCACAGCTCTTTGTTTTTCCACTTGCTGGTGTGGAATTTTACAGCACCAAGCACCGAAGCAGCCAGCCACCAAGCATGTGCCTCCATGGTGCTGCCTCACACGACCAAGGCCGAGGAGAGAGTTGTGTCATTACATTCAAGTGGGATTTTGCAAAGAAATGTGGGACTGTTTGGGAGCAGCTTGGGAATTTGGAAGTTCTCTTAAGAATATAAAGAACCAGCTCCGAATCGCTGGCACAGTAGAGGCTGTCCTTAAGGACTGAGTCCTGGGATTTTCTCAGAGGGGCTGGACAGGGACTGGTGGTCACTTGGTGAAAGCCAGCAAAGCCGAGAACGACAAATGCACTTCATTGCTTGGTAGCATAATTACTGGAGTTTAACTGGTGGCATTTTGAGAGACAGTGGGAACCTTTGGCTGCAGGCCTTCTGGACTCCATAGGGCTAAATCCTGTGGATTAAGACTAAGCCAGGTGGTCTCCTTTTGTGGTGTAATCTTACTAGAGGCACATTCTCTTTCAGGCTGAAGTTCATATTTGGCCCATCTGCTGTCTCAGCTTTGGATTTGGTGGATCACCGTTCTGTCACCCAAGTCATGTCCCCCAGTGGAAGGACTGCATACCAGGTACACTCTGGTTTTCTCCTCTTCAGTCTTACTTTCTGATGATTTCCAGTTGACCTGTGAGCCAACATTTTCTTAACTTAGAGAACGTGGAAGGGCACTTGTATAAACATGGAGAGAATATCAGTGTTTCACAGACTCCTAAAGTGATACTGGACAGCACGGACTAGAATTAGAAGAGCTTTGTGGCTCCCAGCCAGTCAGAGGCAATTTCTTATGTGTTTGTGGGTGTCACGGTCTGAAGGAAGTTTTCCAGGGATTGCTAATTTTGCGTTATTACTTTCTTCTTATCCAGCAAAGACAGTTCTTCCTCTTGACAAACTGTAGGCAACTGTTACCTGCCATCGCTGCGTTTCTTTCCCTGTTGCACTCCAAATCCTCAGTGTCCTGAGGTCAGTGTCCTTGACCTCTATTTGGCGATAGGATGCTTGCTGCCTGGAAGGAAGCAATGCAGTCCAAGTCTGTGGGTTTCATTCTAATTCAGTGTAGCCAAATCTGTGAATCACAGAAACATCTTCATAAAATGGTATTTTAGGAAGAAAAGCTCAACTTCGCGTGAAGGTCAAACTCCTCTTACAGCGCAAGGATTGGAAATGGAGCTGAGGCTCATTAGGTGAAGAGAGGGGGCATTGGCACTTCTTTGTGACTTCTCTGTGGTACAAACAATTCCTTGTTCTTCTGTGCCACAGCACCAGTGGCATCCCTCTTGGGCACACTCTGTCCGTCCTCTGAGCAGCTTGACCAGCTGCATCCAGAGAGTCAGAGAGACACTGTGCGCTGAGACACTGTGTGCTGTGCCCCAGCTAAGGCTGTATAAGCAGTGGGACCCTGTGCCCATGAGATTCTGGTGAAGAAGCACCCAATTCCTTCTACTAACCCCTCAGCACAGCCCCCTCCATTGCTGAACTTGGTACTGTGCATTTTCACACACCAGAAAAAGGGGAATCTCTTTGTTCACGGTTGCAGCAGCCAAGAGGAACATTTCCAAATATCCTCCCTGCAAAGGGCCTTCTCTCCTTCACCGGAGGTGCTGAGATGCTTTGGGGTCATCTAGGGTAAGAGGAGAGCTGTGAAGCCAGGCCTGGCTAATGACACAAATGTTTATCACATGTTCAGAGCTTGATTTGCACGTGGAGTCTTCATTGCTTCTGGGGCCTTGGAGGGGACATCGGCCCCTCCAGAGAGGCATGATTCATAAACATCCAGGACTCAGGAACACAGCCTTTGATTTGAGTTGAGGGTTTGCCTGTGGGTGTTTGCTAAAGCCTAAGAAGCACTACTTCCAGGACCCTTAGACAGCTGCTGCCTCAGTAATTGAGCGCTTAAAGGCTTTTCCTTTTTTACTGTTCCTTGGCTGAGTGTGCCACTGGGCAGAGAATGGTCACGTTCTCCTTGCAGAGTTTTGTCAGGCCGTGCGGGCTAAGGCAGAGCTTCGCAGGCTGGGATGCCGAGTTTTTACTTTGTGAAGGATGAGGTGGACTGCTGAGAGCCTCTGGTCTTCCCAGGGAGTCTAAATGAGTGCTCACATGGTCACAGCTTTTCTGCAGCATGGCAGAATTATCTGCATCTGAAGAGGCCTAATACTCATCTCTTAAATGCACAAAGCCTCATGAGACATGGAGGAGTTCAGAGAAGCACGCTGAGAGGGCTTTGATGTGCTGAGTGCTGCCCTGACACCCTGTTCTGGTCTGGGCAGGGTCAGTGCTGAACGGTGCTGCCTCAGGCACCCCTCCGCACTGCCCAGCCCTCTCCCCACTGAAGTGAGTGGCCAAAAATTCCTGCTGGAGGCGGTCTTGCAGTCCCCGAATGGGAGCTGATGGATTAATATCTACTGGTGGCCCTACCACCTGGCTCGACTGGTGCACATAGAAAAAGAGCATGTCAGAACTGCTCTCCTCCTGCCACTGCAGGTAGAGAGAGCCGCTGGTCCCCTGCGGAGGAGGAACCCCTGGACAGGCAGGTCAGGGCTGGTCCCCAGGAGTTAATCTAAGACAAGCCCAGACTTCAGTGCACTTTGTAGCTGATGGGTATGATGTGAGCGGCCCCCCGTCTCATCCAGGGTCTGTGCCTGTGTCCTCCTGACAGGCAGCCTACAGGAAGCAGTCCCTGTCTGCAGGTGCCTGTCTGCTTCTGAGCAGCATTCCCCTTGAGTGGAGCTTGATTGCTGATTAAGGCCATGCTGATGAGGTCACTAACAGAGGAATCTGAGGAGATATTTTCTCTGGGGGTGTAAGACTGGTCGCATTGTGAAATTCTTCCTCAGCACAGCTGTCTGAGACACAGAAACAAAAAGCAGAGCCTCCCCTGAGGCCGCTGGCTGGAGCAGTGACAGGAACACAATCTGGGGCTGTAGAAACCGAAACGTTGAGTGGGATACTGCACTGAAGAGTAGCTGGGTAGCGTCACTGGCTCTTCATTCGCGTATGTTGTGTAGCTGCATATCCCAGCTGGGTGCACTTCTCCCTCAGCAGAGAAGCATGCCCAGTGCAGTGGGGAGAGGGAGGGCATCCGTGGCTGCCTGGACACAAGCACAGCCATCCCTTTCACTATTCCCAAGAAAGTCAGCTCTGCTGTTTGCACACAGATGTGGTTGAGCTGGAATGTGAGATGGTGCTTTCACTTGCAGCTGGATCTGGAGAACTGTTCTCACTGAGGCCATGGTCCTATTGTGAAACTCCTTTGGGTCATCATAGCTGAATCTGAGATGTTGATACTTCACAGGCTAAAATGCTGTTTGCGTTCCATATCACCCAGCACATCTTAGGTACTGCTTCAGGGGAAAATGGCTCTGCTCAGACAGGCCCTAGGCTGCAGCCTGAGTGTAGGCAGCTCTTGCCCTCAGGAATTGAGATGGGAGAAGGAAGAGCCCTCAGTCAAGTGAAAGCTATGACTTGTCATTTAATGCCTGAGCATTAATACCCTTGCTACTTAATAGAGGAGTAGCACCAATGGGGTACTAAAGAGCTGATGTTACCTTGGAGTTGTTAATCATCCCAGATGAGCTTGTATAGTACCTGCCTGTGCTGCAGACTGAAGCCAGCCCTTGTAACTCCAGGTCAGGGAGAAACAAGTCTCACCAGCTGCAGAGATAGTGGATGCTGGCTGGTGGTGGAGCTGTGCTGGGTTCAGCAGAAGTGTGACATGGTGAGCAGCCAGCAGTTGGGGCACCTATTAGCTATGCCTGAGTTGCAGAGATGCTGTGAGCTGTGGGAGCGAAGCCAGTTAGCAGGGGAAGAGGCAGTGCTTTAGCCCTCCTGCCAACTGTCACTTCCATTGCTCACATCCTGCACTTTTATTGCATTCTTCTTTTTTATGTCTTTTTAAATTAATTTCCTAGAACTGTATGGCAGCCTGCCCCACCGTGAAGGATTTGAGCATCAAGTCCCGGCACAGACTCTGGTGCTGCCTGGCTGTATGCTGATGCAGCAGTAACTGCCATGGTGCCACAGCTGCCCTCCTGCCTGGCTTGGCTGCAGCTGGCCAGAAACAGAGGCACCTTTTTCTCTTGGTCTTTGGATTTTAAATTCTGCCTTATTAGGCAGATGCTGTATTCTTGCCATTTAGGTCAGAACAGAGGACCGCTAAACAGCCCAAATCTGGCAGTGTCTGTGTCTTCCCCCCCTCCTCAAAAGAAAACACTTCTGAAGGAAAGGCACCATCGGAATACTTCATCTTGGAAAAAACAATCAAAGGGGCTAGAGAAAAACAAACTTATCACAAGTGAAACAAACTCAGCCTGGAGTATAAGGAGGGCCCAGGGTAAAGGCAAGACTGAAAAAAGAATGGTGTACCCTGAAATGGGAATGTGAGTCTTGTGTCCTGAATCTGCTGGGAGTAAGGGGGATTACAAGGCGTAGGCGCTTCTGTGGGAGAGCTTGAACTTGTGGCTGTTACCTGTTGGGCAAGGGGTGCAGAGAGACTCCGCGCGCCAGGGGAAGGCTGCAGCTCTCTACCGGGAGGGATGATGCTCCTCTGGAAGGACTTAGGAGTGCCAGGAAAGTCCTGGAGGGGAGCAGCGCTCCACTAGGTTTTCACTTTTTTGTGTTTATCTTTGGATTTAGGTGTATGTGTGCCACCAACCCAAGCAGAATCTAAAGCCTGGTATGGGAGAGGAATGTGGTGTGCAATCCATCAGAGCCCAGGGGCTTGCGTGCGGAGAAGGGCACTGCTGGTGATTACACCCATGTAAATCCCCACCATTCTCTGGCCTATGCAGGAAGAGCTAGTGCCAGCTGTGGAGGCCACAGAGCTGACACAAGGCATTTGCTCTCGCTGTGGCAGATATGAGACACATCATGGCAAATATTCTGTGGTAATTGTGTTCTGGCCATGGGGTGCGCTCAGTTTAGGCTCAGAGCATTAGTGAAGTCCATGCTATTGAACGCAGGTTTCTGCTTAAAGTCTGCAAATGTGTTCTGCTCCTGCAGACCCTTCCCTTGCAATAGGAGAGAGCAGAGCAGTTGGCTCTTAAAGTAGCTTTCTAAAAACTATTTTCCAGTCTTGAAGAAACCAAAAGAGAAATAATCCACAGGTTGGCTTTCCCATAGCATGCAGTCAGCTCCAGCAGCTCACAGACTGCCTGTCAACTTCTGCATGCTGGAAACAAGTGTTTCCCTCACCTAGTTGCCTGTATCCCATGCCCACGGTGCAGAGGGAATATGCCTCAGTACTGGCCTTGCAGAGGAACAGCATGTGGGAAAAGGAGGCAGTGCTGTTCCCAAACCAGACATGGAGCAGGGAGGCTTCTTCTCTGGAGACTTCATCTTTGTTTATTCAGACAAAACTGGATTCCAATAGCTGCAGCTGGTTTTGGGAGCAGAACAGCAAGAGCCTTTGCAGCCTTGCTGTGAGTGTGCTGCTCTCCTTCCATCCCCAGGCCCATGGTGGCTCTGGATTCACAAGCGGGCTTTCTGTGACAATAGTTTTCGTCATCTTCAACTATCCTGTGTCTGCCAGTACTGGGGGAGGAAGCTCACTGGAGGGGCTGGCAGCTCGCTGTGCTGCCAGCTTTGGGAGATCAGGGGAGGGGGCTTTGCTCGGCACCACTGCCCTTTTCCTGGTCTCTTAGCAGCAGACAAGTCACTGGAGTGAGGCCTGCGGCATCCACGGGCGTACGTACAGGAGCGCTTCCTCGTCTGTGGGGAGAGCAGCTTGTAGAGACCATGAGGAAGCTGAGGAGCTTCCAGCTTAGATGGTCACTGCAGTGTTTGGGGATGCTTCTGTATTGTGACAGCAGCTCACCAGTTGCATGCTGTGAGTCATTGTGGAGAGGACGTCACGCTAAGAGAGAAATTAGAAATGAATGCTGCCTCTGACTCCCACCCCCTCTGGCTGCCTTTGTTTCAGGTCCTCGGGAGCTCAGGCAAACTCTACACCTGCTACAGTTCCTGCCACTTCTGCACGTGCCCTGCTTTCGGTTTTGCTGTATTGCAGAAGAGCGAGAGCCTTCTGGTAAGTCGTCTGCCTTAACTTGGGGCCGGGACAGGGCGCGGGGCAGAAGGCTACGCTCTGCTCCTTCAGCCTGAGCAGCCTGAAGTTTCCAAGGGAGCAAACGTGTGAGTGTTGTGTTGGCCACACAGGCTGTGCCTGACCCACCGCATAACCTGGCCTCTGGGAGTCGCGGTATTTGGGTGGAGCTGGGCCTTACCAGGGCTAGGGAGCGCTTTTGTTCTTAATTACGCATTGCTGGTTGGAGTTTCAGGAGATGAATAATCCCTGGTCTCTTGGGACAAGGGCTGCTGGTGCTAACGGGACTGCGCTGGAGCATGGCTGATGAAGTGATGCAGTTTGTCTGGTGCCAGTAAAGAGGGGCTCAGGGTACCCAGCTTGTGGGGAGGGCAGTGGGCAGCCAGTAACACTTTGCTGCCCGTCACATCCCTGTATTGCATTATCCTGATGGCAGAACTGACCCGGGGCAGCTGGAGCGCCAGCCTGTGCCAGGGCTCGGCCTGCCAAGAGGGAACCATGCTCCTGGGAAGGGCGAGCGCTTCATTAGACCCATTCTGGCCAGGATGGGTATTTGTGGCTTCCAGATAGAGCATGACATTCCTGCGTTGCTCCTGCTGTTAACTTGGCTGCACTATTATTTGCAGTGCAAACACATACTTGCTGTCTACCTCAGTCAGGCCATGGGAGCCTGCCAGAAACTGTCTGTCTCTGAGGAGCAGCTCACAAGCATCTTACTGGCTGAGGAAGAGGATGAAGGATGAAGGATTTGGATCACATGCAGATGTCCTTTCTGTGTACCCTCCCGGCTGTGTAACTGGCATTTTTCTTATCTATAAGGCTGCCAAATGTTCATCATGGCTGGTAGGTTTCTTCCTGTGCTGCAGCCAAGTGTGACATTAATTAGCAGCCTTGCACTGATTAATTAATAAATGTTAAGAAGCCTGTGCTGACTTCAGTTTCATTTATTTAGGCTATTCTTGGGATTTCTGAAGATGTTTGAACTAATGTGTAGTATTGCATGCTTGTGAAGTGGGGGTACAAACAGTGCAGCAGGTCTCTTAATGACCCGTTAAACCTTGTTAATTCTGCTCATGCTTTGACGGACCCCCCGCCCCTCCAGCGCCTGCATGGCTTTGTGGAGCTGGCCTTTGACAGAGCTGGCTGCTCATGGCAATTTCTGATTCATCACTGGCAAACCTGTACCAGGGACTAGGGCAGGGACCCCTTGGCACCTCGAGACCGATGCCAGGTCTGTGCATCCGATGTCTTTACTGCAATACAGGATCTTGGGAAGCAGCACGCTGGCTGCTGTGCTTTTAAATCGACCCATTTCAGACAAATCGACCACCTCATGCTGGCAGGCAAGGCAAGGCTGTCCGTGTCGGACACAGGGGAAGGAGGCTGCTCCTGCTCCGTCCCACACACCAGCTGCTGAGCTGGGAACCAGCTCCTTCCAGCTCCGGGACTCCCTGCCAGCATTCTGAGGTTGGGCTCCTCCTCGGGAATGGCGTGGCCTCGTATGATACACTGTGTGAACACAACACTGCAAGAAATGATGGGGCACAGGCTGAGCCGGGTTGTGTAGGTGGTAAATTAAGCATTTTGTATGTAAATAACAGTTAACTGCAAATACAAAATCTGAACAACATGAGGAAAACACATCCATGGTATGTACATCAGAGCAGTGATGAGTGATAGCTGAATAGCGACAGCTGCACTCGCTACAGAAAGTTCCTTTGCCATTTTCACTTCACATTTTTACAGAAACCTTCAGAGCTTTGTTTTTTTGAGGGGGGTAAGGGAGCTGTCCTATTTTTATTTTGCCTTGAACTGCCTTTGGCTCAGATCCACAAAGGCACTCTAACGTGCCTAAAGACCACGGTGACCCGGGCTGTCGTTAATAATGGCTAACAACCCGATGGCATGGTCATGCTCAGGGAACACCACATGTCTACAGGAATTCTGGCTCCTAAGAGGCGTATGAAAGGTAGCAGGAGAGGGTGCCAAGCTGGTGCAGGCTGTCACATACGAGCAAGCATTCTGGGACCGGCTCTCCCTATTGCGGCGCTGTGTGTTTCAGTCTGTTCGTGCTGTCCAGGGTTTGGTTCATTTTTCAGCCAGCGGGAGAGGAGAGATTCTATTCTTTGTTGTAAGGATAAATGTGGCTTGCAACCACTTTGCAACACTGCCAGACCTGCAGGTGAAACCCTGCTTGTTTCCAGCTGTGATTTACAGAAGGAACACAGCCAAAGATAATACAGAAGGGAAGGAATGAGGGGAGGAGAGAGTCAAACCCTGCCCAAATGGTAGGAGGTGGCTACATGTGTTAGCTGGACTATGACCAAGGCAGATGCAGCAAAGCTGAGTGAGGCTGTTAAAGGAGAAACACATGGGACAGTAACTTTAACTATTCAGATTTTTTCTTGGAAATGCCAGTATCTGAGATATCGAGCCATGGCTAAATTTGGACGTTGCATAAACATGTACAAACCCATTCAAAGCTCGCTGGTGATTCACCACGGCTTGGGGCTGGATCGTAGGGCTGAGCTGCTACACACACGGTAGCGAAATCCATCACTCCCATGAACCATCCTCTGCCTGCGCGGAGGGCCCCGAGTCACACCCGCAGCTGCCGCCTGCAGGTCTCACCGGCTGGCACAGCAGATGCTGCAGGAATGGGATTTCTTCAGCGTTTCAGCTGATTTTACACCGTATTTGTCTTTATATACGCCAGAGAAATTAAACTCCCTTTTAGTGCAATGCAGTTAAAAAAATAGAAAGCTGATTTCTATATGATTCAAGTACAATTTGTCAGGGACAAACTGCTCCAGGCACCACAGTCCGTCCGCTGGACCTGTTCTTCAGGAACTGGCTGTGTTTAGACTTCTTTCCCTGCCATCTGGCTCTCAAAGGCCTGCTCCCTAGCTCTGCCTTCCTGCATGGGTTACTGCAGAAAACCGTATTTAATACATATCCTTGCTCTCTGGCTTCTCACCCATCGCGTGGTGATGCTGCCGGCACTGGGTGCTTCAGCGAGCGGTGGTACCACTTCGCCGCGGGGACCTTCAGGCAAGTGTCCCGTTTGTAAGAGGTCTGAGCAAGCCAAGAACCGCTGTGTCCCTGTACTGCAATCGGTTTCGGGCCCGGAGGGAGGCTCGCTGGTGGTTTGCTGACTCCCCTCCCTGTTCCTCTCAGCTGTGGAACGAAACTGCCCTGCAAAACCAAAGGCATGCCAGAAACACCGGCTCATTTACAGCAGCGCACGTGCCGTCACGCTGTCTGGAGAAGCGGAGCTCGTACTTCAGAAATTAATGCACTGTTCTTTCTACCTGTGTCTAGTTTTGTGTATCACAGTTACGTATTAAGTCAGGGGCAGTAATTACAGCGCTGTGGTTGCAGAGAGTCATTAACTTGCAGCACAGATGAAGGCTGCTCCGCTCGTCCTTGCAAAGGGCCGGGGCTCCGTGGCTAACTGCAGAGGCCAGGCAGGGTGAGCTGCTTCCCCAAAGAGCTTGGCCAAAATCAGGTCGCAAGTCAAGGCATTCTAGTTTCTCAAGCGGATTAGCTCCCTTCCAGTCTCTTTTGCTACTGATACAGGTCAGGATTAAACAAAATATATAAATAAAAATCACTATTAGAAAAAAAAAAAAAAGCACTCACAGCTTCTGGGAGTTACTGGGCTACACAAAACCCCAGCAAGACCAAGTTTTAGGAATCAGGCGAGCTGCAGCATCCAGCTATCACAGCTGAAGCCTGCACTTCTGCAGGCTCTGCAAGGCTGTCAAGTTTTGACTTGGGAGCAAAAAAAATCTAATTGTAGCTTTGATGTCACCAAGGGAGCGATTGCACAAACCTCAGTGGCTCTGGATCAGACTAGCTGAGACCATTAGGGCACGTCTGCCTTTTGCGCTGTGATAGCTGGAAACAGATTTGACATCAAACCTGAAGCGCTGGTCTGCACAGTCCCGTAGACCGCAGCGATCGAAAGGCAGCAGCACTGCTGTTCTACAGCCTCAGTCAACTCTTCCCTAACATTTTTCTCTTTCAGTAAGTAGGGCTTCCATACTGGGGCCAAAAATAGCTGGCCAGTTCTGATCTTGTTTTCCCATCAACGTGGTCACGTCCCTCAGAGCCTGGAACGCAGATTCAGTTTCACACCAGCAACTGGGCTAAGTAAGACTTTTTCCCATCGGAGAATACGAGCTGCATCAAACAATTGATGGAATAATTAGGGTATTACCAAAGTGCTGTCAAGTATGGACTTAAAGAACCCAAAACCAGACACAAAATTATTACTCCTACAGGAATCAAAAGATTAAAAAATAATAATAATTAAAATAAAGATCCTAGGACTTGACATGAGCAGCACAATTGGGGAAACACCCCCAGCAGGTGGGTCTTCCACAGTCAGTGTCTGACCTGGAAAGGAAATACAATACGGTCACCAGCACTCACACAACCGGGGTTTACAGTCGAGGGTGAGCTGCACTCAGCCTCCCCGGCCAGGTCATTCCTCTAGGAGGCACTATGTTAATTACAAAACCAATAAAAAATAAAACACAGCTGCGTAACTGCATAGTGGTCATTTCTGAGCACTCCTTTAGGAGATAGCTGTAACTGTTCACAGAGGCACAGGGAGGGGTAGTGTCAGGGACGGACTGCAAAGTCCCAGGAGCAGGACGTGCACCGTCATACGGTCACAGAGGCTACTGGAGTGTGAATGTTGGTGACAGTCAGGTGCTGGTTGTTGTCAGTGGCGCACTTGGGGAAGTCGTCCGTCTTACAGAGGATCTTGGAAATGATCTTGCGGAAGGTGTAGCGGAAGTCCCTGATCCTGTAGGCGTAGATGATGGGATTGATGACGGAGTTGGCATGGGAGAGGATGATGGCCATATACATCACCCACTCAGGCTTGGATTTGGAGAACTCCTCGTGGAAGAGAGTAATGCAGTTCAAGATGTGCAGGGGCAGCCAACAGAAGGCAAAAAGTCCTACAATGATGGCCAGAGACTTGGCTGCATGGACCTCCTTCTGCAGTGTGGTCCTGGAATTGCCCATCAGTTCAATCTGATGCAACTGTTTACAGGCGACCATGAATATCTTAATGTAGATTCCCAGCATGATAATGAGTGGAAGCAGCACGCAGCCAAAGAAGTTGAAGTACACCATGTAGCTCATCGTTACCACGTTCTCAAAGAGGCATGAGATGAAGCAGCCATGGTGCTCTGTCCCGGTGTCAGCCCCTGTCTCGTTGGTGGCATTGGGACAAATGCTCATGGCTTTATTCCAGCCCATGAGTGGAGTCAGTCCAATTCCAAAGGACAGGAGCCACAGCACAGCGATGAGTCCTCTTGCCCGCTTGCCAGTCACCAGACTATTATACCTGCAGCATCAGGAACAAAACCAAGATGGAGCCATTAAATAAAGGAGTGCTCATGACTTCCTTGCAGTTAAAGTCATCAGCATTTTGGCTAATGCCACAAAAGCCTCACCCACACCCACACAGGAACCTCACCTCTGCAATCACCGGAGGAGTGAAAAATCTCACCACGTGCTCTATGCCTACACAAAACGATTTGGGGAGGTGATTCACTTACTATTCCTGAGAGGTGCCAAGCACCGTCCCTGCCCGCAAACATCCTTCAATAGGAGGTAAGGACTTGGAGCCTTAAAAAAAGGCTTCATCATTGCATGAGCCTAAATCACCAACTACAAGGAGGGCAAGAACAGCGGGAAGGCTCACTCTGTAACCACCAACTTATTCTCTTGCTCTGAGCATCCATTATTGGGCACGCCAGGGCACATTGCTGGGCTGCATGAACTTCTGGGCTGAGCTGTTACAGCTGAGACAATGCTGGCTCTCAATTCTGCGCTGTAACGGGGAGCTAAAAACTTAACCAGCATCGCCACACGCTTACAGCCTTTACACCACAGCCAACTTGCTTCAACTTGGGCTGCTCTTACAACTCCAGCAATGCTGGTTTTCACTGGAGACACCAGCAGTTCCATAATGGATGTCCCTTCCCATGTTATCTCATACACAGAGGTGGGAAGCACACATGTATGGAAACCAGGGATTCTACCAGTTTCCCAAACAGTGCAATTCCTGACTTACACGTGCCGGACTGCAGCCCATGCGAGCTTGTTCTGGCTGGCTAACAAAAACCCTGAAAGACCTTTCTGAGCCAGCGTCTGAAAGCAACTGCTAATGATGGATTGCTTAGGAGAGTTACAAGTTAAGGTTTGTGTCTGCACACAGTCTCACATCTAGGCGTGAGGTGTGTGTGCCTGTGTGTGTGACGTGCTGATTCGGTAGGACACGCACCATCAAGATGTCCTGAAGTCACACAGGGACTCAGACTTGCAGCTGCTGAAGTCATCAGTGGGGTTCAACCACACAGCCATCCAAAGCTGTTGCTGTCAGATGCTGCTAGTGCTCTGCTGACCCACCATAACTGGTTGTAGAGATCGAGATTTTTAATTAAATGCCTTCCTTGGGTACCTGCTGCTCTCACATGTGTTACAGAGAAGCTGCACGATGGCCCAGGGACAAGCTGATGCAGTGCTGAGGGGTGCAGAGCCATGTGCTGCCCCACACCTTTCCTAACCCCATGGACTGGGTGCCTTCATGGCCAAGAAAACAAAGGTGCCCCTCCAGCCCCCAGATGCCCAGAGATGCAAATGGAGCTGGAACCTAAAGCAGCAAAGGTTAAGATAGCTTGGGTGCAACCAGAACAGATGCCAAGATCAAAGCATCATCAGATGCCTTGGAGATAGCTTTTTGGAGATACGAAGAACTTGGCGACTGCCAGAAAGACAACATGAGAAAGCCATTACTGTCCTCTCCACAGCCAGTTAGTGTCTGCTGGCCGACACACGTCCCCCCCCTTCCCACACCCTTCTCTCAGTGCTTGTTTACTCTGGCTTGGCTACCCTGCTCCTCCTTTCCTAAGAACGTTTGTTCTGATTTTCTTCCGGCCCGTGAGGCAGGGGAGGGTTTTATTCCCACAGAACCACAGCTGTGCCTGTGAATCACACTGCGGTCGCCTCCGTGCGAGCCGTGTGTCCCTCTCCTCCTGCAAGGCACAAAGTCAGGAGGGTAGGTGGGGGGGGAATCTGCCAGCAGGAACCGGGTGGCAAAGAGGGGCTGGGGGGGGGGCCCCTCAGCTGCTGCTACGTGGCCATGGTGAGCAGGGCTTGCTTTGGGCATGGCTGGGGCTGGCCAAGAGCAGCAGCCACATTTAGGTGATGCTCTCCATGAGTAGATGTCTGAAGGGCAGGTCCAGCCTGAGGAGTTTCTCCTGCACTTTTCTCTCATTATTACTGAGTCTCACTGCTTCAGAAGATGAGAAATTATCAGCTGGGGCATCAGTGAGGCCAAGCCCGTTGCTTTCAAAACCCCGGGTTAAGTTTACAGGATCTGGGGCTGGTCTGGGGTTGTGGGACCTGAAAATGTTAAGATTTGATTCAGGGCAAGTTCCCAGAAATCCCATCTCTTGGCAAAGGCTGAGTCTCGAGCTACAACGTTGGCCAAGCTTAGTGAGTGCTGCAGGAGCACCAAAAGCTGCTGCTGACCCACAGCTCTGCACGTGGGAAGAGAAAAACCCAGGGCTCCTTGGCTTGTGCTATTCACGCTTAGTTGATCACTTCAGTTGCCTCTCTGCTGCCTCGGTCATGTCACATCCCAAAAACTATTGTAGTGAGCCTGGAAAATGCAAAAGGGACCACTGTGCAGGAGGAGAAACTGAAGGGTCGAGAGGTCTGTGTGTCGGAATCAGGCTGCGTGCGGGAGCACAAGGACAAGTCGCTGCGGCTCAGCGTGCCATGTTGAGGACCGGCATTTGGTGGTGTCTCTTGCTGAAAACTTATGACCTCAAATAAGGCTGCCTCCATCTGTTCTTCTCCTGAACTCTTCTAAAAAGATAAAGCCTGACTTGGAGGTTTATAAAGCCAGTTAAGAAGTCACATAATTTTCCAGTGGCTGCAATGGTGGCATGTTTATTTTAGTGTTGCTCAGTCTTCCCCAGCACACCCAGCAGAGCTGCACCCAGGAGCACGTTTAAGCGGGGGCCCTTTGTGGGAGAAGGAGGAGGTGGAAAAATGTCCCACACTCTGGATCTGCAAGAGCCAGAGCTGAGCAATGGAGAGGGCTGCACGCCTGTCGGCACAGGGAAGAGATGGTGCTCGTTAAAGCAGAGACAGTTATTCACAGCGAGGCACACCCCCCTCATTTTGGTAGGGATGCGTTGCAAATTCTTCCCAACATCTCTCCATGCATTCAGGGGACCGGGCCCATGGGGCCGCTGCTGTGACTACAGAGAAGGCAGAGCTGGTCGCCGAGCTACCGGCCAGAAGAGGCCGAGGTGAAATTGGGGATAGTCCGATGCTCTAAAATTGTTCACTAATGACCTTGTTATTACCTTAATACACTTGTTTGGCGGGACCCTGCCTGTATTGCCCTTCAATTAACGGAGGTTAAGCACGTGCTTAAAAATAAAGCAGTGCATGACTATGAACAGCTCAGGGCACAGTGAGTCTCGTTAGTGAACCCCCGCACACAACTGCAGCTCCCATCACAAACCACCACGAAGCGCAGGCATGGGCTGTGAGACAGCTGAGACCCAGCTTCCTCCCCAAGCTCCATGCGACGTGATCAGACAGCGAGGAACCACCAGATTTTCCCAGCTCTGAATGCTCCAGTGAACCCCTCCTTCATCCTCTTTTAGCCTTAATATTATTAGGCAAAAACCTATTAAAGTAAATTTACTCACCTAAGTCTGCTCAATTAATGTATAACAAATATTGAATCTCCTCTATGTTCCTGCCCAGAGGCATCAAATGTTACTTTAGTGTAAATAACAGCTGAATATTTTAAAATGATTTATTGAGATTAAATAACCTGGCAATGCATTAGTTCCTTTTACACCACCAGGCAAAGTCTCTTTACTGGCGTAATCATCACAAAGCAGCCAATTATCTCAGCTCCCACCCACTGCCCCCACAGTGGACGTGCTGCAGAAGCCCTGATGCCATCCCCACTGCGCTGCCATCATGGAGCAAGTCAGGCTTCTATTCTGACGTACATAACTACACACGCTTCAGCCAGGGCACAGCACAGCTCTGCCCCCCCCCACCGTGCCGTGGAGTGAGCAACCGCTCTGCCGGTGAGCCTGGAGGAGATGGGAGGGCTGGCCCACGGACTGGAGATGGTGTCCTTCACCCAGCAGACATCGCTGTCATCTGTGTCCCCTCTACTTCAGTGACGGCTCAGCAAGGTCCACAGCTTTTCTGGAAGAGCATCACAGCAACCACCGAAGCGACCACGCTGTCGGTTAGCGCAGGGTGCAGGCAGGCCCTCTGCATGCCCACGCACTGTGCCTTTGGTTGGTTGGACAGTCCAGGTTTTGGGTTGGGGTTTTTTTTTCCCCCCTGACAGATCTCATTGCATTTCTACTGTGATTCGCCAGAGCTGGCCCCCAGCCACGACACGCAGGCAGGCATTGCTAAGCACAGCCGGAGCGGAGCAGGACGTGCTGCCAGCCTGCAGCCAGCCCAGCGTCTCCCGGGCAGGAGTTTGGCTCCCGACTGGCAGGAACTGAGTCATGTCCTGCACGTACCTGGCATCTCCTGCCAACCCCTGCAGTGACCCCGTGGAGATCGCCCGAGCAGGGGCACCGCTGCCCTGGAGCTCCCATCTAACGAGGAGCATACAGCAGCAGCCAAGGTGAAATTTGGGGTGATTAGACGTGGGGCAGAAACCAGCAACAGCCTGGAGGAAACTGTCTAGAAGGGGACGATTGTTCCCCCATTACGTATCCTCAGAGGACAGGATGGGGGTAACCCCCCGCTGGCCCCAGAAGGATGAACAGATCAAACGCTGTGGTGCCACACACCCGCTCTCCTGGTGCTTGGTGGAGTCTGATGGTGGCCCTGAGCATGATGCTGGCCTGGGCCCTGGCTGGTAAGTTACTGAGTAAATAAAGCTGAGGTTAGCGAAGAGCAGAGCCAACAGCAGTTTGTTTTACTGGACATTTGAGATGTGTTGCTGAACAAAAGGGTGGTCTGCAAGCGGAGGAACTGCGTCAGCACTTGCCACCATGTGCTCACCAGTGCTGCGGTGTGGGGTCTGCCACGCCGCGCAGCGTCCGACCATGCAACCCTTGTCCTGCCCAGGGGCAGGCAGGCACGAGGTGACCCCTCCGTCACCTCCAGAGTGGCATGACCCCCCCTTACAGCTGTACACTGTGGCAGCCCCATTCCCAAAGTCCTTCCCTACCCCCTGCTACCAGGTCATTGTTGGAGACACAAAAATGAGTTCCATCATCTCTGCCATGGTCTGACGAACTGCATCTGGCACCTGGCAAATACACTGCAGGTCCTGGCTCTACCGCTGTCTGCAGTAGGACGTGCCCCTGCTCAGGCATTACTGCTGTCCCCTGCCCTCGCTGAGTGAAATCCCTGAGGCTGGCTGGGATGTAGCTTCTAGCAACAAAAAGATGGCAGGAGAAAGTCAACACCTCCCCTGCCCCAGTCAGGCTTCGTCTCGCCAGCGGCGCTCAAAGGCTGCCGGGCTGCCACGCTGTGCTCGTGAAGCTGCACACGGACACCGGGTGTTGAAGTGCTTCTGTTGGGTCTGTAACACCACGCTGAAGCTGCGGCGTTAACTTCCCCGTCAGGAACATTTTCTCTCATGACGGAGCCTCCCAGGCTTGCCTGGCCCACGCGTTTGAACAGGGACAGCTCTGCCTTCTGCAGCCTTAACTGGGAAGAGTCCGGAAGGTCCCAAACCTTGTCCTGGCATCTCTGGAGTCCCTGGGATGGCGCAGGGGAGCGCTGTGAATCAGACAAGGCACGGCTCTAAACCTGCACAAGTTCTGTGGTCAGCTCAGTCTGTGCTGACCCCACGCAGACGTGTGCCCCTCGGCAGAGCTGCAGTTCAGCGGACACCAGGGTGCCTGCGCCCCAGCCAGACGGGAGGCAGGGTGCTGCGCTGCTCAGGGAGTCGAGGCCAGTTTGCTCGCTGCCAAACCGCAGCGCAGGATCAGCCTTTGATGAGCGATTTCATTGCTTGAACCCCAAACTGACAGATATTTTGTGCCGAGGCCACACTCGATGGGGTCAGTGGGCAGCCACAGGCGCGGCGGCCGTGCAAGGGATGCTGCAGCCAGCTTGGGTCCTCTCCCAAGGTGGGGGGAGCCCTGGGGACCGGTGCTCTGCGCTGCGCTCCCTGCGTCCCTCCCCATTCCGCCCATGCCCGGGCTGCCGGATGCAGGGAGGCGAGCAGGCGGAGGGGCTGCAGAACTCGCACTGCGCAGGTGCTCTGGTACAAACAAGCAGTGATAATTTATATGTTTGTATTTTAGGTGTGAAGGAAAACGCAGAGGCACCTCCATTCACACGGGGCCAGAGCAGTTGGGCTGCCAAGCACTGCGCCCTTGTCATCTGCTTGCAGCTGTACTGTGCATCTTGGGCTGGGGTTTGGGTTCTGGCTTTTTTTTTGGAGTTATAACAGCACGAAATGAGCACCGTGGCTGCTGGTCTGTTCGCTCCACGCACGGCCGTGGAATGAAGCTGACACACCAGCTGAAATATGCTGGCAGGACATTTTAAATGAATCTTTAACTGCACCTTAAAGGGGGAGGGGGGGGGAAAGAAGAAAAGAAAAAGCTGCACTTTTTCACCAGGAAGGAGTTGGCGGTGACAGCAGAAATCTGATCGGGGTTACGGTATCAGCCGAGGCAGCAGGACATCTGCGTCTGTCCACGTCCAGTTGCAGACAAATCACTTCCTCCCACATCTGTCCCTGTTGTGCGCAGAGCAGCAGCAGCGTCCCCCACTCGCACACCCGGCCTTCTGCTGGGCGGGTGACTGCACCCACAGCCCAGGTGAGCACGCGGGGCGGGAGGCGTCGCTCCGCACCCTCCGTTTCTGGCTGCCGGGTGCACCGGCGCCCAGCACCGCTCCCACCGCCTGGTGCCTTCACGGGAAACCCGAGCGGTGCCGCAGCTCAGCCCCTGCGCGCCCCCCCCTCCGGGGGACGGCGACAGCCCTGCGCGCTGGCTCACGGCCATCCATCCTTCACCCGTTGGGAAAAGCTGAGCGGGAAGAAGCGCACGCTCGCAGGACGACGGCTCTCTCCTGCTCCCCGTGCCAGGAGCACGCACCCCCCAGGAAGCTCCCCCACCAGCACCCCCACCCACCGGGGAGCACCCAGGCAGCTCTGCTGTTGTGCAACCCAGGGTAACGACGTGTAAATGAGAACACCCGGCCCTTGCAACACACCACCTGACTGCAGGCTGCTGCTCAAGCCTCGTCTCCCAAAGGGTGACGACAGTAGATGGGTGCTGCTCTGAGCTTTGAGCCTGGGTGCTTGGGGAGCCCAGCTGTGCCTTGGCTCCCATCCTCATCCTCACAAAACGAGGAGGAACAGCCGCCCGCTCAGCTCCCGGTGCTGTGAAGTTTCCCTTCCTGCGTGAGGCATTAACCAGCACAGTCACAGCTTGCAACGCTTCAGTTTCAGATGTGGAGGATCACTAAGATGGATTTAAAGCCTGGAAGGCTTTAACCTCCTCCAGGGCTCGCTCTGCTCATGTTAGATGGAATTTCCAGCCTTAGTCTGAAATAAAAGCTAGATGGTTTTGACCTAAGAGAACCTGCCCGGTGTGTGATCGGGGGCTGTCAGGGCCGGGGCTGCTCCAGACCTGCCGTACTGCGTGTTTGCCCTCCAGGAAGCCAGTCCGCCTGGGAGCGGGGTCACAGAGAAGCGGATGGATGTGAGGCAGGCAGAGGCACAACCAGCAGCATGGAGACCAGGAAGAAGCGGTTCTGGCTGGGGATGAGCCCTCAGATGGGCACTGGCCACCTGCTGCTCCCAGCCAAAGGCAGGCATGAGGGATGTCTGCTGGTCAGAAGCAAACCCGTTTGCTGCCCAGGTACGAAGATTCCAAATTACTCTTCCCAGGACAAAAACGGCCAAAACCCACTTGGGCTTCACGCTCAGCCACGGCAATGACTGTTGGGATGAGCTGGGTGTGTGGAGGACAGCATTCCCTTCCCTGGCACGTCCCAGCCCACCCCATAGCAGCTGGGACCATGTCAGGTCCTGCAGCCTGCGAGCTTGGACTACTGAGTGCCTACAGGTTTGAAACCCTTCCAGCAAGATGTCCATGCCCACATGCTTATCCCTCCTGTGAACTCCTCCTTCCCCAGGGTGGATGCAGAGCAGCTGGGAGTGAAGGTTGCCCTCTACAGCCCCCAGCTCCCTCCTCATCCTGGCTCCCCTCCTCAGCCCTGGGCACAGCAGCAGGGGAATGGCCGAAGGCCGTTGGGTTTGCAGGACCAGGAATGTGGGAAGGAGAAAGGGAGGAGAGCGCGGTTTTGACCCAAAGCACCCTGCAAACAACATGTGTTTGGGTAGTCTGGAGGATCAAGAAGGGGAGCTGCAGCTCAGGCTGCTGTGGGGTGGGAGGGGGCCGCAGAGCCGTGCACTCGTTGCGCACCGACAGCACGTGTGATGTGGAGGTGTGAACACCCTTCTCAGACGCACGCTTTCACATGGCCTGCGGGCCGGCACGAATTCGCACTGACTGCCCCGGTTTCTGCCTGCAGAAGCTGGCCCCAAGCCGCTCACACCGCAGCCCGCCCGGCGGCCCCCAGCGACCGAGAAAAGGTGACGGAAAAACTGAACTAAGACCCAGGGGGCACGAGCGGGGTGCGGGGCGGGCTGTGAGTTTTCTGCCCACGCTGGGCAACCCCACGCCTGCTGCTGCGGGTCGGCCAGAGGTGTGCAGAGCTCCCACGGCGCAGGAAGGAAACGAGCTCAGCGCTGCGCACGCTGGCTCTCGCGCTCCGGCAAGCAGTGACACCAAAACGCAAGCAGCCGCCTCAAGATGCCCAGGCAGGCACATGCAGTACCTGCCCCCCCCCCCTTCTCCTGCTCCGTAGGATGTTTCTGAGACCCAAAGCACAAAAGCCTGGGTCTCCCTAGCCCAGCGCTGGGCTGAGAGGAGCCCTACAAGCCCTCAGCCCTCCCAAGCTCTTCCTCAGCACCACCCTCCCTCCAAGGCTCTGAAACCCAACGTTATCTGCCTGAGGCTGAGAATTTCTGTCATTCCAAACCTCCCAGAGCTGTGGGACCTCAGATGCAGCACCAGAGCAGCTGAGTGAAAGGCGGCTGGCAGAGGTGAGATAGGAGCTGTCTGGGTGTGCGCCCACCTACAGAGCAGCGGTGCGACCCCCACCCCTCCCAGGCACCCGGTGCCCTGCTCACTCAGATAACAGATAAGGGTGGGGAGATGGTGGATCTCTGCTGGATCACTCTTTCTGTGATGAAACGGGTTCTAAAGTCCTTGCTAAAGGCCCCAAACCGCTGGCTGCTCCATCCACCAGCCCCAGCAAGTTTCTACTCATCTGCCTTCCCTGCAGAGCCCTGACCGACCTTCCCAAGGGTTGGCAGATCCTGTGTGGTCAGCACCATGCCCAGCACCACTCACCCCCCCATGCCCCGTCCCAGCGTGCTCTGGCAGCGCGAGGAGCCCATCCTGCCCAGGCGCAGGCGGGTTGGAACCAGTTGGTGCCACAGCACCCAGCCCCATTGCAGCACGATGGGCAAGTTCCATGGAAGAGACGGGGAGAAAAGATGTGGCCAACAGCCACCCCCACAGCACCGTGCCCCTGGGAATCTGGCACTGGGGTTTGGGCGGGAGGGAGGATGTGAATGCCGGGGTGCAGGGTGATGGGTGCTGATGCACAATGAAGGGGGTGCAGGCAGAGTCCCAGCCATGGTGGCACTGGTCCTGGAGGTGACTGCGCTCTGTCCCTCATCCCTGGCAGGTCCAGCAGCTCCGCTCACGGTGTGCAGTGACCACTCGCTTTGCCAGAGCCACACTGGTGCCCCCACGGCACTGAAGGGTGAGTGTAAGGGCACGGACACCCACCCACCGATGCACTCACAGGTTATTTGTGGCTCATGCCCAGGCCTGATGTCATCCACAGGATTAGGAGATAATCCGGTCTTTGGCACGTACAAATTCCCTGAGCCCATCGCTGGACTTCGCAAAGCCGCGAGAGCTGACGGGGCGGGGACTGGCACATCTGTAGGCACAGCTGGCGCCACCGATTCCGGGCACCCGCGGGCCCAGGCTGTCTGTTACACAGCAACGGGACCCCCAGCGCCCCCCACGCCGTGGCTGCCCGGCGCAGCCAAGGGCCGCGGCAGAACACTCCGAAAAGACTCAGTTTTGCAGACTGTGCTCATTGCTGTGACAAACGGCAAATTCATAAACCCCTCCCAAGAACAAACCCGTTGATTAACAAAGCAAAAACGTTTAACTTGCAAAATAAAACAGTTTGCTGTCGGAACAGTTTGGTTTAATAGTTTTTTTCTGCAGAGAGGTCCAAAGATCTTACTTCTGGAGTAAAATTCTGCTAGATTTCAAAAGCTGCTTCTTTTCATCAACAAATTAACCTGGTTTTTTTACAGATTGAGCTGACCAAAACTGAGAAAAGCTCCTAAACCCAAAGCCCTGGGTTCTGGCACCAGAGATCGGTGCCCTCAGCCGACAGCCTGGAAATGAGGTTCTCAGCTGCGTGCCCACCGCCGGCTGCCGTCCCCAACATCCCCGCTGCCCCCAGCGTCTGCGGGAGCTGCCCCAGGGCACAGGTCTCAATGACAATTAATTCCTTCCCTGACGGGATTTTCGCTTTTTGAGAGAAAAGTGACCCCTGAGGTGGAGAAAAAAATATAAATACTTGGGACAGGCTTTTAAGGCAAGCAGGCTGCTCACAAATAAAAACAGCTGCGATTCCCCCCTCTGGTTTGTGGCCACGAGGCGATTATCCCTGAGGTTTTTATTGTGCTTCTGTGCCGGCTGCATCCGAAGCCCAGAGCGAGCGGCAGCCCTGCGAGACCCACGGCCAGGGGAGCGGGGGCTGCATCGCAACCCCCCACCTTCTGCCTGAGTCGAGCTCAACTGTCAGAAACTTCCCTAAAAACGTGACAGCTCCCTTGCCCAAGCGAACATGCCAGCCCTCCTGCCCGCAGCACCCAAGCGTGTTGGCCAGGTTGTTGCATACTGAATTTATTAATTGATAGTAACCTCGGCCAGGCGCAGCCGTCTGATGGATGGGGAGGCAGCACATCCACTGCGCCGGAATAACGATGCCTGCTCGGGTCTCGGGATCGGGAACGGCGCCTGTGAGCCACGCAGGAACAGCAGAACACGCCTGGGGGGTCAGATGAAGGGCAATGCAAGGATTCCCCTTCAGAAAGGAAATGAAGCAAGGGCAGCAGGAGGAAGAGCAGCTGCCTTTCTGCGGGGTGTTGAAGCCTAGATGGCACAGAGCAAATGGCAGGTGAAGATCAAGGCTCTGAAGAGGATTTTCTCTCCTCCCCAGTGGCTCCAGCCCTCCCACCGGCACCTCAGCGCCTTTCCTGTGGTGAGGGGCCCCGAACTGAACACAGCACTCAAGGTGCAGCCTCACCAGTGCCCAGGACAACCACTGCCCTGGTCCTGCTGGCCACGCTGTCCCTGATACAAAACCATGAACATTTCTTCACGGCAAAGCTGCCCAGGAAGTCCTGCACTACTGCTAGGGATAAAACGGAAGATGGGCACGAGCCAAACCCAGGGGGAAGGACAGGCACCAGGTCAGCTCAAACTGCCGGCGGCTGGGGCTGGTTTTCCCCCGCAGGGCTCAGCGGGGTGTTTGCCGGGCAGGAGCAGCAGCGCGACGCTCGCTGTCCTGCCGGAGGTCACCAGCCAGGCACGGGCACACGTAACATGACGTTGCACAGCGTGTTTCGTTCTCCTTTTGCTGTCCAAATACAGATACTCTTCTCCCTAATTCCTGACACATTTGTTCCAGGCATCTATCCATACCTACAATTATTGGCCACACCAAAGGATTTTGGTTAATGCAAATAAAAGGGGAAGACTTTATTCCACCTACAAGCTTTGGCTCACAGCTACAGGGTAAAATCCAGCCCCGAGAAAGCCAGAGAGTGAAAGCCCAGCCCTGCTCTCAAGCCAAACACTCTGCGGGATGGATTTACTGCTGCTGAAAGATGCTCGATTGCCCGGCTTTGATATTCGGCTGGAAGCGTTGGAGGGGGGGGGGCGAGCGAGCTTTTGGGGGGGTCAAGTTGGCAGGCAAGAGCAGGGATGGTGTCGTGTACCTGGGGTGGTGCAGGGACGGGCACACGCGGGCAGCAGCGCTGCCTGGTCGGAAGCACCGGGCTCCAGGAGGGGTGCGGAAAGCAAGGCAGGGGGAGAGCGCGTCTGAAGACAAGAAGCTGCGCCCTGGTGCGCCGGCCAGGGGACAAGGGACCCGGGGAGGGCTCCGAGCTGCAGCGGCACGGGGCGGGCAGCGGGGTGGGCGCTTCTCCACAAACAGTAAACTTGTCAAAAACGAACAAACAAAGTAAGAGTTTCAAGGGACAGAAAGAATTCATGGCTTTGGGTCAAATACAGCAAATATTGTTAGCCAGAAGAGAGAAGGTTCTAAAACACCAGTTTAAAATTTTTACAAGTTTTCTGTTTTGCGGTTTTCCAGATGAGAATTTGTTAGTTCCTTCCCAGAGAGGACAGAGACATCAGAAGGGTTAAGCAACTCAAAACAAAAATCTGCCAGGTTGGTCAGGATCCCTTTGTTTCCCTGAAACCTCCAAACATTGCTGTTTCAGTCTGACTGAGACAATTTTCCTATTTCCCATGGGATTTCTTGGTTCAGCCACAGAACTGAAAAATCCATTATTAGCCCAGCTGTAGTGCAAACTTCCGTGCGCCCCCAGCCTGCAGTCCTGCCCAGCCTCTCAGTGGGCTTCAATAGCCCTCAAATAGTACTAAATAGCCCTGAAATAGTATTAAATAATAGGGCACAGTCAGTTCTCAATGTCCCTGCAGAGGTTCCCGCAGGGAGCTGGTGGTGCAGTGGAGGCGACGGGGACACTTGCTCTGCAACGACTGCGTTACTCGTCGTAACGCCTAGATAGGGCTGGGTACAAATCACTTTCCTAAACGTTTCATGCCTCACGGCCTGTTATCAGCCTCTGCGCTGGTCTCCAGAATGAGCGTTTTAGTGAGACAGACTTTGCCTGCGGTCTCCGTTCCTGCGAAGTGACGGGCAGCTTCCCCCTCCGCAGCACAACCCTCCTTCCAGGCACGGCCCGTGCATCTACCTACAGCGGGCGGCTGGACAACGCCTGCCCCCTCGCCGGCAGCACTGCGGGGCATCTCGGGAACAACGATGCTGACGAGACAGCTCGAACCAAGCCTTGGCTGGAAAACCCTAGTGCAGGAGAGAAGCGTTTTGCCAGCGTAGTTTTATAACCTCCTCTATCCTCTTTTGATCTTGGCTGTACAAATAAAAACAGCCTTTCAGTGCCAGTCCCTAAACGTCCCGTTGCCAACGCAATGACCTGTCCATTGCCCTGCACTCCGAGCAGTGAGAACCCCCCCATCCTTTTAAAGGGGTTTTACTCACTGGTCACCATTAAGAGCAACGAAATGGGCCACAATGCCAAGACCGAGTCCAGTCCAAACTTCACACTTCAGACCAGCCTAGGATGGGACTCCTGGATCTCGGCTTCCGTGAAGGGACTGCGTGTGTCCAGCTGGGAAACGCTCATAGGAATAAAGATGTTTGTGCAAATGGAATAAAAGATTTGGCCTAAGCTGGGGTGAAGAAGCAACGTTGGGAAAGGATCCCGACGGGAGGCACAGCTGCTCTCAGATTCCGTCCCACACTGGTGTGGGGACTGACCCCGCGGGGAGTCGAGCAGACCTGCTGGAGACCAGGGTTGTGAAAGAGCGGGGGAAATACTTGCTATTTTGTCAGTTAGCACAACCACTTCCCTTCTGCCAACACGCACGCGATGCCCTCGGAGCATTTCTGATCTGCTACGCCCGCCTCGGATTCCCGTGGAGAAGAAACCAACCTCAGAAGATTGAACTTCCTCAGCCCAGCGCTGCAAGCGGCACTCGCGGTACAGCCAGCAGCGCTGCAGCCAGCCGCTCGCCTCTAGCAGGTGGCGCGATGAAACTGAAACCTAAAAAATCCCACCCGCTTCTGTAGCTGCTGCTGTGCCACCAGCCCCCGCCCCGAGAAAGTCCCCGGCGAGCGGATGGAGGAGGCACCAAAGCCTTATCCGGAGCCAACGTACGTCTCGGTGCAGCCGGCCGGGAAGGGAAGCAGCCGGTTTCAGAGACGCTGGCAGCAACCTGCACTGCTCTGCCCCTGCTGCCTCCTGCACCGACGAGGGCTGCAGCTCTGCTCCCGTTTACTCCACGTCCCATGGAATTTCCACGCTCCCTGCTCCAATGACACACGGCCAGCACACATGCGTTTCCACTACCAGTTTTTATCATCTGCCTGATGACTAATTAGTATTTGCCTGATGTACGGGAGTTCTCTGATGCAAGGTGCCAGAACACAGTAGAGGGATTTTTTTTTAAGTCGTTTTAGGGTGAATTCATCGCTGGTGCAAGGGGGATACCAGAGACGAGCAGAATCGAGGAAAGCTGCAGCTTACGGAGTTGGGTTGAGGTCTTGGTGCCCAATTTGCCCTCCTTCTACCCCAGCCTCCACTTCGGGCCAGCCCCCTGAGCAGTCCTGGACCCCCCCAGCGGGGCTCCATCCATGTCTCGTTCTCAGGAAGGGACAACAGAGACGTGAAGGAGACCGAGGCTAACGGGCTCGGGTCATTTGTAATGCAAAGCCAGGGGTTTGGGGCACTTAAGCTTACGGAAGCAGCTGCACCAGCTCACTGGTGAAGCGCCTGTGAAATGGATTCAGTACATTTTACCCAGTATATTGCAGATGAATTAGAAGGAAAACAATTTATGTCTTTGATATTGCACTTGGATGAAAGTTTAAACTGTAACATTCTAAAAAAATGAGGTATGACTCCTTTCTCCTTTCACAGCGTATGCACAGAGCTGACACCTTCTGATGTTTACTGATCTATACACTCACATACGATAAGCACAGAAAAGGTCAAGCACAGAAATATGGTTTCAGCGTTTGTAGATGCTACGAATTGCACCTTCAGCCCGTTCATTATATCTCTCTAAAAACTGGAGGTCAGCCTAGGTAGACTCTAGTCCTAGCTGAAAATGTGAAGCGTGTACAAAGTATTAAGATCTATTTAAGATGACTTTCAGCCTTTCTGAAAGTACTGTGTCCTGAGCTCAGGAAGAGACAGCCTGCAAAACTACTTCTCTAAGAGGCTGAGAAGTAGGAGAAAGAGTGGTTGCTTCTATATTTAAGTACCCAGGAGATGCTCAGACACCACAATAAGGGGGCTGTATAAATACCTACGTAGATTAGCTACAACTATCCCAAGCACACGACTACATCACTGCGTACCACCACCTCCCGCCCCCCGCCAAGAAGCCACTGACCCTCCCAAGACAAACATCCTCAAGAAACTGAGCTCAGAGCCAGGATGCTGAAAATCTGATCCCAGTCCTGCAGCCAGTGAGTGCAGGATCTCAGGTATTTTCATCATCGTCATCATCTGTGAGCAGCAAACCTCGTACGGTAACACTAGAGTGCATGTTCCTGCACTCTAAGGCAAGGGAGGTCACAGTTCGGCTGTGCAGCCCAGCCTCTTACCTCAGTGGGATCTTAATAGCCAGGTACCTGTCGATGGCCACCGCCAGCAAGCTGAAAATGGAGCTTTGGGTCAGCACCAGCACGAAGCAGGCGAAGAAGAGGCAGCTGTGAAAATCCACCTGGAACCCGATGCTGATGGTGATGGCGAAAGGGATGGCCAACAGACCCACCGCAATATCAGCCACTGCCAGGGACACCAGGAAATAGTTGGTGGCGTTCTTCAAGGTACTGTTGATGGCCACAGCCCAGCAGACCAGGACGTTGCCGGCGATAGACAGCACCGCGATGATCAGTTCCAGCACGATATAGGTGGTTTTCATCGTGTTCATGGCGAGAGCCCAGGGCGAGGAGCTAGAACCGTTCACGGGAAAAAGGTACTTTCCGCTGGGCGCCCGTCCGCAGGTACCAACAGGCCGCGGGGCAGCGCTGCCCGCAGAGCAACACCCATGTCCGGGCTCACCGCCGCCCCCCG
>VWZZ01008022.1:17704-84130 GCA_013399095.1 Psophia crepitans | reverse complement strand
CCGGACCCCCGCCCCACCCCAGCGCTGCCCCCGGGCTGGGTGCTCTCCACGGGCGTTCTCGGGGCGATGCGCTGTAGCCCACCGAGGGCCACTTCCCAAAGTTCCGCCAAACGTTTCAGCCCACTTTTTCCCCGCAACGCTGCGGGGGGGGGTCAGACACGGGTGCGGCCCGGGGGGCACCGCCGGGGGTATTGCCACATGGGAAAAAATCCCCGCTAACAGTGTGCTGACCAAAAGGAGAAGATTTCATAAAAATCATGACGGCACTCAAGCGTGTGGACAGTTGTCACGCACCGTGACATTTTGTGATGTAAGAAAGTGGCAAACCACCACGGATTAGCACATGCTGTTACTCACAGCAGCTCAGTTTAGGTCTAAGGAACTCAGAAAAAATTAAAACCTGATGCAATCACCAAAGACAGGGGTTGTCTGCACTGGTGGATCTTAAAACCAGCAGAGAATATGAAAATAAATATAATTTAATAAATACATACCTTTTCATCACAGCTTGGATGCTCTATATTGTGTTCACCATCAAAACACAACGGGATCAGAGGTTGAACTTCACGTTGGTTCGGAGCATTCAGCAGTACTAAACAGTCCAGGACAGAAACTAGAAAAAAATCCAAACAATTGAGCAAAATAAACCTTCCTGTAGCAAACAGAAAGTAGAAGAAAATGCCTTTTTTTGGTTTTTAATACAAATTCGGAAACGAAATCCTGTGGAAGTTTCCTTTCTTCCCTACTTCCCCACTTTCTGGGGATCCAAAGTTAAAGCAGAGCAAACACACGTGGGGAAAATAGGATCAAAATTATTTCTACGGACACGGCATAAATGGAAACACCCTCATTGACTAGAAATGCTTTGGATCAGGCAGACGTGAAGGGGAACTCCTAATTCACATTGAGTGAAGCCATTTTATTCAAGCTGGGCATCTCAGGAGCAGAATGCTCTGGGCTCAGTAGGATGCTAAAGGAAAGCCACGTCTGTGGAATATTTAATTCCATGGGGACACACAGCAAAGTCCCTTTGCTCCTTTTAGAGCAAAAGACCAGCATTTGGGGAGCATCCCACCCCTCGCCCTCCCCCCAGCACCTTGGCGCACACTTTGCCGGCACAAAGGAAGGACCGATTCTCAGGACGGTGTTAGAGGCACTCCCAGACGCCCGTGGCTCAAACTTCGGTGTCTGCCTGGGACTGCACCGAAAGGAACGATGGAGCTTTGAGGAGGACGCAGGGCTGTGGGTGCGCAGCCCCTCACACCAGGCTGCTCCGTGTTTCTCAGCGCTGGCTGGATCCTGAACTTGCCTACACTGGTTGGTTTATTTATTATTTTGGGATGAGTGTGGCTTCCCTCGTGCAGAGCCTGCTATAATCACATAAACAACGGTAAGCTATCACGGAAAAGCAGTTTTTCCCCCAAAGCAATGGATTTATATCAGGGTTTTTACAGTCATGGTTTTCCTAGTTCTAAAACATGTGCCAACAGAAGCCTTCTGCTGCTTCAGAGCAGGGGAGAACTAACTTTTTGCAGAGGATACATTTCATTAGGAAAGGATCTGCTTTTGTGATCATGGAAGTACTTCTTACAGGCTGAGCCAAGGGAAACTGTGGTTTATCAAGTCAGACACGGTTAGAGAAACCATTATTTCAGACTGTGATGAATGGGTTGTTCTGGGCAAGGTGTCTCTGCGAGACAGGTAGTAAGGCACTGTGAATATTATGGATTTTGCATTACACGGAGATTCATGGCTCTCCAAAGCAGCGAAGCCTTTGCCAAGGTCCAGTGGTTTATTTTGGCGTTAACTGATGGGGCTGAACTTACTCTGCATACAGCCTGGCTGGAAGCAGAGCCAAGGACAAGCGTGCCCAGCTCTGTTGTACCAAACGTGGTTAAACCCCGCTGGCAGTGAGAGTAGGATGAGCCTGGTCCCTGCCCTCCAGCTGCATTCTTCGAGCCCCGTTTTAAAATATATGGCACTGTACACCCTACCATTAAATACTGACTGAATGTGCTGGCCTCGTAAAGTATCATCTGAGCAGGCGTTGTGAAACTCTGGAGTTCTTGGGGCTCTTAAGATGATGAATCTGTAGGTGATAACGTGCATATTTATACACTGGAGTTTGTAAAGGAGCAAGGAAGACACACGATTAGCAAGGTAAACATAGCCCAAAGCTTGCAGCCTGCGGAATCCATTCAAGATCTGCGGCGTAATGCTAACATGGCAACAAGTCACTGGAGCACCACTGGATGCCAAGATGTCAGATACAGAGACAAATGAATCATCATTACTATTATTTTCCTGGATTCTATTTTACTCCAGGGATTTGCCTCTCAACACTCATCTAGGAAACAGCACCAGCCCCAATCTGCTGCTTTCAAGTGTAAAGAACTACTCTGGTTCTTTTGTTCAGAGGGGAACAGATTTAAACAGATCCCACGTTATGAATGGCGATGCAGTGGGAGACAGGATCAGCACCCTGGTGTGGCCATAGTCCATGTCTCTGCAGCTTGGCAGAAGCCCACCGGCCTCGTACGTGCTGTTCCCTCTGTCGTACAGGCCCCAGGGGAGCAGAGCTGCCGCTTTGGAGGCAGCACGTTTCCTGCAGCCCTCTGTGATCTCTTTTGTGTGAGGCCTCTGCGCGGTCTCAGGCTTCACTGAGGACTTCCCTAGCAATCTCTGTCTTGACACCTTCAGTACTCTTGGCCCAGCCACAAAGAACTAGTGAGGAGCCCCACTGACCCACATCTCTGCGTACACACACGGCCCTCTGGCAAGTCTGGAGACACAAAGAGAAGCTCCTGAGTCAGTGACAGCTGAGATGTTCTTGCTGGTCCTGCGGACGGATCTGCCATCGCTAAGCACATGGTGTTAGAGAGGAGTAACAAGCACTGAAGTGGGAATGTCTCTGCGTCAAAGGGACACAGGCATCATCTGGATATCAAAATTAGGGGGGGAGGAAAGAAAAGGTCGGGTCCAGAGAAAAAGTTCATCTGTCTTGCTGCTACAGGCACATCTACCATATTGACTGTGGCAACCCTTCATTGACCTGAGAGCACTGCTGTACTGAGTAGAACTGTCTCTTGGGTGGTAGAGGGCATTAGCCCAGCACTGGGTGGCTTCACAAGCACAGCAGTTGCCAGCCACCCTCTTCCGTGAAGGGGCAGCTCCATCCCAGAACTGCCCGTAGGGACAGGAGACAGGGAAATGAGGAGGAGAGACGGGGCAGGCCCCAGGGCTTTCTGAACAAGTCCAGTTTTGGAGTATAGGCTATAGCACAGTTCCATGACATGGCACGTGCCCTTCTATGTCCATGGAGACTCAGAGGTTCTCTGTTCCTCCAGACTTCACCAACAGGCCTTGGTACAAGCCCCTGCGTACGTGTCTCCCCAGGAGGCACTCATGTCTCTAACCTTTCTTCACGAGTTGTCACCTCTGCAAGGACCATCAGCAAAGGGAGCGGTCAGTGGCACCAGTGATGGTAGGGATCTGCAAGGTGGCCATGAGGATCTGGACTAAGAACCAGCTCCTGTCTGTCACGTGGTTGTGTTTGACTGCCAGGGCAACAGAGCTCAGCCACAACTTGCTAAATGGGCATCATCAGCCCAGCCGAACGAGCGGTGCCTTGTGAACCAAAGCCCCATTACCACTCAAGTCTTCACTAGCACTTCTGAGCTGTTCTGCAGGACAAGACATAGCTTGTCCTGAACCTGACTCCAAGAAAGGATTCCCGAGACACAATATAACCTGTAACCCATGCAGCAGGTACAAAACCCGCTGGCAGAGTGGTACTGCCAACGACGGGCTGAACTACAGGCAGCCTACCCCAGCTAGGTGAAGGGAACACCATTTTGGAGGCTAACTTGGTATGCAGGCGGGTAAAACAAGCACTCAGCCCTGCCTGAATATTTATTGCTGTGCTGAGCATTAGCATGTCAAAGAGTCCAGAGGAGCTCTGAAGCAAACAGTGGTGGAGGTGAATGGCCAAAGGTAAGGTTTGCTGCTGTGTTGCTGTAGGCGTTTTTCTGGAAGAGACTGGGAAAGGAAAGCAGAGGGTGAAATTCCAGAGAAAACCATTTCCATACCAGAGACTTCAGTAAGTCTGCAAAATCCTTGGAAAACGAAACAGAAAAATTACGGTAAGGACATAAACTGCAGATCAACAAACTTGGATTTTCCTAACCCCAGGGTCATTGCCAGGTAATATATGTACATTACCCTGGAATTTAAAGCCGGTGCTTAAATTATCTCCAAGAATTCACCTTGTAACAATGCAGGTGTGTGAATTCTTTATAAATTGTGGGTTATATCTTACACCTTTCATTAGAAAACAAAAAAGTCACCACAAGACTGAAAAAAATAAACTATAAACAGAGATGAAATTAAAAAGGAAGGATTTTGGCCGAGCGGAGGCAAGGGTATGAAGACACCATCTTGAAGAGACTTTTAATTTATCTCTGCGTTTGATTTTATTTACTAACCAGCTTCTGTGATGAAAAGCCAAGTACCTCTTCCAGCAGTACCTTGAAACGAAAGCTGCAGCTCGAGCCAAGAGCATATGAAGCTCCAACCTTAATGATTCTAACAGCGCTGCGCCGGGGCTGCAAGGTCTCACCTGCACTGGGCTCCCAGCTGGTGCTGGGCCCAGTCATCTCCTTCGTGCTGGTGGGGCTGGTACAGCCAATTTCCCCAGAGGAAGCAGTAGGAAGGGTTACCAGGCCACCACCAGCAGTGGCAAGCCCAGGGTGAAGCTGGACGGGCAGTGATGTCATTCGCAGTTCAAACAGCCGGCGACTGCTTCGTTCACAGCTAGAGCCGCGTCCTGGGCAAAACCTTCACAGCTCCGTGGCCCCAGCACCAACCTGCTAAGCGCCCGCTCCAGCCCGACTCAGAGCTTCGCTTCCAGTCAACACTCCACAGCAACAGTAAGGAGAAGTGATGCTGCTCCCTGCCAACCCCTGACAGCGCAGGGAAACGTGCTCTGGCCCCCAGCGTTTAAAGCCGTTCCGGCTCTCTGCAAGAACGTGACGGTTGGCCCTCCAAACGAATGCAGCGAGAAGATTTGAATTAGTGCAACAGGAGTGCTCTGAATGCAGAATTATGCTCAAGTTCTAGAGAAAAGCTGGTTTCAATTCAAATCCTGCAGCCTGTTTGCCCCAGGATGTACAAATCCCTGTTAGTACCATCACTGCAGTTACCTGCAGCGGTAGCACAGAGAAGCCACGAGCCTGTGGTGTCCTAGGTCGCAGCCAGAGCTCTGGAAGCCACCCGAGCCACCCTTCCCAGGCACATCCATGCGGCTCGCTCCGGGGTTAACGGCAGCTTCGCTGTGGCAAAGGGAAAGCTGCAGAACACACAAAAATTCCAAGCAGCCCACGCAGAGGAAGGGACCAGCCTTCCCGTCCCACTCTGGCTCCACACACAGCTCCCCTCAGCAAATACTGAATTTGCACTCAAAACCTGTTTGAGCCCCAAAACCATTATGACAGCCCCTATTGTATTGCTCCATCACAAAGACAGGAGACTTCTGTTTCGTCTGGTCTCCGTAACTATTGGCTCAAGTGCAACGTAAACCTCCTGCTGAACACTGTTGAAGCCCCAGAACGCAGTTAGCGTGGTTGCCATCCTTGCACGACTTCATCCCTAGCTTAGTTGCTATGAAAGCAAGGTCTTAATCACAATTGAAGGGAAGAACCTGGAACCCGGACAGCAATAACTACCCCATGACATGTTATTTATCATTAATATTACCTAGCCCCTTTGCAAGCTTCAGATGAAGCTCTCCCTGCCCAGAAGGGCTCTCCAGGGCCTCGGCGGTACAGTTGCTCTCAAGGGCTGAGCTAGGCATTTATTGTTATCGTTGTGCTATTCAGACCTGTTGGAACGTCTGAACTGAATACTAGTAGCTGCAAGACAAATAAGCAAGAGGCCATGCTCACTGCTTTCACTGTAACTGCCCTGGCTGTAGTTTTTGTTTTGGGAAGGAAAATATCAGACATTTTATGACTGAAAAAGCCAAGGAGAGCCATGGTGGTAGCCTCGCTTTCCAGGAGCTTGATCCTGCCTGGAGAAAGTTGGGTATGTCCTGCTGAATCGCTAACCTGAGGAGTTCATTCGGTTCCTCGATTAGAGTGTGGGAGTGGGTTACTGTGAGAGAGGAAGGGTGAGGCGAAGGCAAAAGTTACAGCACATCAAGGTGGAACAAGGGTTGGAACTGCCACGTACGCTTTCTGGTTTTTTAAGCCAAGAGGAGCGGTAAAATGGAGCTTTGCACGGAAGGTGTACGGCTGTGTCCATGGAGCAGGTTAGAGAAGGCACGTGGTCCCATGTTTGTTCTCTTAATCTTGTTACTTTCTCTTTAACCAGCTTAAACTCGTGGAGTGCGGGTAAGGATAAAACCTCGGCCATTGCTCTGTACTTAAGAAGGGACAGCAGTTCACATCGGAGACACGTGAATGATGTTTACCCACATGGGCATTTTACAGCTTTCATTTTCTTCCTGCTGTGCTCAATAAAAAACACTGATTGCCCCCATAATCTGACTGCCATCTCTTCTGGGTGACATTTACTTCAGGGTCCTGCTACCCAGAGGTTGTGCCTGTAGTTTTCCCACCTCAAATTCTAAACCACTATCCCTGTGAGGCTTCAGCCACCTGGTTCTGACCTGTGCAGCCCATCAAGTCTCCATCTGGAAGTCTTCCTATCCTACTCGTATTGCTTATGCAATCTACCATCTATTGTGGCTTGTATCTTTCAAGCACACTGATAACCACAGCTTCTCAGCTAACGCTCATCTCCACTGACTTTCTGTCCAACCATCACTACAGCTATTGCAACCTAAAGAGAGAGAGGCAAAGTCGTTATTTTATATACACTGGTAGCTGAACAGCCCAGGAGGATGGGGTAAGATGCTTGCCTGGCTCTGGAAGGTGGTCAGAATAGGGGTCAGGAAGGGACTGAAACTGAGAGCTTCCTTTTCATCACATCTCATGGAGCCATGAAAGGGTTCAGACAGGCTGAAGCAGCGTTTGTGGCTAGCACACCTGCCTCAGTTCCCGTGGAAGGTCCAGTCTGGGAATACAAGACTCCTAGTACTCATTCTGGGCTTTAAACTGCATGGTCCGCATTGTCTTCAGCTTCAAATATAGATCAAGTCACGGTTCTTTGCTTTGATTTGCCTCTGCCAGGGTCTCCAATTGAACATGTACCTCAAAATGCTGGAGCAGCTCTGTGTGTTCGCAGGTTCGTGATGGGGTCAGAGGCACTACGCTGATACAAACAAACAAAAACCTCTCCATCTCAAAAGAAGAACGTTCACTGGCCAGGAAGAGAATTATTCTTTCCGCCCCAATTCATGTTCTCTAAGCATTAGGAGACACTTGACAGTGAAACCAAACTCAGCAGCAACGCAGTCCTGAATCTTGTCATCTCACCCCATCTACAACCAGCCACTAATAATCCTGGGAAAACATCGGCCTCAATTCTCATTTTCAGACTCTTGCTGAAGGACTTGCAAACATATCAGCACATACTACTGACAATCCTCACATGGAATCAAGCTTTTTCCAACAAATAAATCAAAGCATCTGGAGTGTATTCTGAAAAGAGTTGAGATAGCACAGCCTGTAAGCACCTAACGGCTTACTTCAGTGATGGAAGCACCGAGTCCGACAGTGAGAGACAGCAGGGCTTCGGAATCGGTTTTCCCTAAGCAGAATCTATTCCCGAAAGATAACAAGGGAATTCACAGACCCTAATGTTTGTAAATGGGTGAATACGGCAAATTCTGACAAAAATAAGAACTGTCATACATCCTTTCCAGCTGTAGATCCTGATCGCCGGGCTGGTGATTTGTGCTGGCTTCCCAGCGTGTGCCTCCCACGGCAAGTATTTTTACGAGTGGTTGTTTGGCTGAAGCTTTGGGTCACTGTCTGCGATAGCGCGGCTTTGTCTTCTGCAGCAGTTGCAGTTCAAGCAAGGATTATGGGGATGGGTTTTTGAAGAGCCAACAAACAGGGATATCTTGTTTGATCATTTGTTTAAAACGAAAGCAAACACGAACTAAAGTAGCTGCAACAACGGGCAACCTGCTACCCACCGGTATCTCCATGCTGTACAAAGAACAGATTAACTCTGGCAGCAATGTCTCGGGAGATTCGTCTCTGTAGACAGAGAATGGAACTAAGACTCATCACGCACAATTTTTGCTCACTGGTCTCTAAAGCAGAAAGGATTTTTGCCTTTCCATATCCCAGGTCTCAAGAGTCTATATCAAAAAATTGTTGGGTGCTACCAGACATGAAGGATAACCCCCTACAAGCATACCTAGGAGTGTGATTCATGGACAAAAACCCCTAACACCCCTCACTTACTGCAGTTACTACAAGATGCAGACAGAAATTACCAATTATTTCTCAGCCAAGAGCTGGTGGGGTGACAGGAAGAGGGAAACGAGGAGCCCTGGCACACACGGCTCTGAATGCCAACCTACAACCAGCTGATGTCACGGGATCATTTCGCAGATACAGGTGGGGAGTGCAGATAGATCACAGCTTCCCTGAGCAGGGCTAGACAGCCAGGGTTTCACCCCACTGGGACTAAACAACATTACAAAACCCATCTGGTCTGACTGTTAATTAGTTCTATTATAATACTGCGTATTAACTCTAGCTTGTGGTTGGAGGCTGTATTAACTCCTAGTAAATACAGCTCAAATATAGCCGTTGCCCCTAAGATTTTATAGCCTCCCCAAAAAAGAGGACAGACAAAAGGATGGAGATCAACGAAGGATTGGGAATTTAGACAGATAGACAGGAACAGCCTTATTCCAAGGTCACACAACCAATGAACTTACGTACTCGGAGTCCTGCTCTTCACACTTTAAGCATAACACGAGCCTGGTTCCTGGTGATGGTGAGACTTCCAGGTAGCAAGACAGGACTGGTTCTGAGAACCTCTTTGCAGAAGACCACTGAGGTGCAAATATCGAGCCTAGTCTTTCTAAGTGAACTACAGCAAACCATCAAATTAAAGCCTGACAAAATTAGGACCTCTACTTTGCCATTTCACTTGGTCATACTTTATCGAGGAGGTAAACCTGCCCAGATCAGGCACATCATCAAAACAACATTGCTTTGCCTGTGACATTGCCACAAGAAAGGATCAGCCCAGCTTAAAAATCTGGGGCTGAAACGTGATATGTAGGTGGGGAAAGGCAAAGTAGTTCGGATGATGTAAATGAGAACTTTTCCCATAAGGTTTCCTCTAGCACCAGAACACAAACGTACCTGAGAGGCTCGAGGAGATTTAAATGCCCATTTCTTTAATCTTCTTGTTTTCTTTGCTGACTCAGTGATTTTGATTGTTCTAGTATTGCCACTGCTATCATGAGCTAAAAGCAGACTCTGTGCAAAGTATTCTGAGATTTGGTCTGAGCATCTCAGAAAGCTCTGTCCGTAGATCGGCTAGCGGCTGGAGCACAGCATCCCTGGGGCTGAACTCCTCAGCAGCGAAGGCACGCCTCCCCAGCCCTCCCTGTGCAGGTTGGAAAAGGGAATTGTCTCCAGGGTTGCAGTCTAGAATTTAGGAAGCCTTCCTTTGCTCCATGGAGAGTGATGTCACCATGCCACTGCTTGGCATTCTGGTTATGACAGGGAGTCATTATGCTTGTCGCTTTACCGGCAGCTGCTAGTCCTCTCTGCGGCGCACACAGAACAGTGCCAGGTCCGGTCCCCAGCCCTCCTGTCGGATTTCAGTCTCTTACCTTTGTACGGTTTGTTTCACACGAGAGCAGCGGAATCTTCCCAGTGCTCTGCACGTACTGTGCTCATCCCCTGCGTCCTGTGTAACGTCCTGTCGCCATCCACCAGCTGGACCATACTCAGAGCTGTAACTCATCTTGCCTCATCAACTCATCAGCTTACTGTTGACTCATTTTTACACTTACTCCAGTCATGAGTCCTCATTTCCACTTTTTGACTACTACTTCCTTAATCCCCTAGGCATTTAAGAGCTCCTGATAGAGACACATATTGGTGTGTTCTGTGGTTTCCTTTCCTCTGCACTAGGATGATTTCCTACTGTCTCTTCAATACCATTTGTTTCAGAAACAGATCTCTTGTGCTCCTCTATCGCCAAGACAATCTTCTGAAAGGCATCTAAATGCATCTGAGCTACTTAAAAAAAGGAACTTGATGTATTTATGAAGATTCTGACCAAATCTTCTTTGTTACCAGTGCAGAGGAGTCAATGAACCATGAGTATCTTTTACAAACTCTCCTGGGAGTCCCGCTTCCCAGCAGACTGCAGAACAATCTGCTTTGTATGTCGACATTCGAAACATTACAACAAACATCAGAAACAGAAAAAGATTTATTAGAAATTACACAGATTTTTGCATCATACATTTTAATAATGTTAATCTTTAAATATTAGCATGTCCAGATCTGGCAATGCCTAGTATATACATTCTAGTGTGCTCTTGGTATAAATTAGATGATGATGTAACATCTGTACCAACAGAGAAAGCTAAAAGTACTCGGCTGTTAGAGGCGATTATCCCGTACGACAAACTCAAGCCCGGACCAATCATCAGTAAAAACGTTGTGTCCAGCACTGCCCAGTGGAACCTGGCACACGTGCGAGTCAAAAACGTAGAGACCATCAGCTAAGAAAAATGTTAATTGCAGTTATTAGTTTGATTCTACACCATAGTGGTGAGTGAGTCTAAATGGCACTGGAGTTGGTAAAAACCAAAGTAGTTTAGCATAGTAGAAGTTATTGCTGGGTTTAAAAATGCCTTAATGCTCAGTGCCCTGAGTCTTATTAGGCAAAAGCCCTCTTCTGACAGGAAAATGCATAATCTCATCCCATACAGACTCTGCCTTTTATCAGACACACCAGGCGCAGCCTGGCAAACGGCTGGCCCCGTCAGATACTTCCTGCTGGAAGACCCGGTACCATAAGCACAGAAAGACAAGGGAGGTACACACAGACTAACGAGCCAATGCTCATATTTTCATTGCCAAGGAAGGGAGAAAGCCAGTGAAGCAAAAAGGTAGATTTTTGAAGAGTGCCAGGAATCAATCTACAGGGAAGAACCAATCACTCTGCCAGCCTGCACTTCCTTGGCTTGGACAGAAGACTTGCACATAACTGGTTGTACATACAAAAAAAAAAAGATTATAGAGAAAACCTGTAAAACACAACTTCAGATTACACAGAGAAAACCTGCTGAAACGCAAAGAGAGCGTGTCTCACTGAGAGGAGACTGGAGAACGCACACAAGTCAAAACCCACCCCGCTCAGCGCGGCTGCCTTGCTGCAGCACAGCAAGAGCCGGGAAACCTCTGTTCCCTCTGCATTTCCCTGACTGTCCAGGCGCAGGAGGGGAACCTGGCAAAGGCAGCCAAAGGCTCTGTGCTCTCTTCCCTCCTCACCTTCTGAGATCCACCCCAGGCTGCACTCTTAAGGGAAATGTCACTACGGACGAGGGTCAGAACTCCCAAGCCAGTGCCCTTCGCTGCCCACAAAGGCCCGGGTACATATGCCCCGTTTATGCCCTTCTCACGCGCCAGACTTCCACTCCACTCAGTTTCACTGCGTCCTTTCAGAAACAGCTCATCAGCCTTCCTAGAAAACCTTCTTAGAGGGCTGACTCCGGGCTCGCTTCTCAACGCCTCTGTACCTTCCCAAGCCATGAAACAATTTGTACCTCCTCTGACTCACCAGAAATTCCGGGAGTCAGACTGTATGCTTTTCATACCTTCCCCTCCTTTCCTATCAGTACAACAGCCACACGATGCAATATCCCTCCATGGAACTTCACTGAAATCCCCATCCTAACCGTTCTTCTCACGTGCTCATCCAAAATCAGCCGTTTGGTTTCTTGTAGCCCGGCAGACTACCCAAGCACACACAGACAAGCGTGTGCAGGTATGTGTAAGAGTGACTGTATATTTACGGAGCATATGGTGACATGAAGCGATTTCATCTGCCTGCATCAGGGAAAGACCCTCTACTCCTAAGAGGCAAAGCCAGACAGATTTAAGCAAATTGTTACTGATACAATGCATTACATCATCCATGCCATATCATCACATGTTCCATTCTAGGACACGTTCAGAGGATTCTCAGAACTTCTATGACCACTATCCCTATACCCTCTAGCTTAATTTGCAAACTCTCTAATTTTAAAGGCAGCTAGAACTTTAATTTTGCCATTCAAATTTGAGATATCTTACAAGGGCCTGTAGATTTTCTGAAAATCAATTTGGTCTGCAGCATCTCGTGTGGGACAAATTTAAATTTATATTCAAATTTTAAGGCAGCATGAAAAAACAACAGTAATTTCTGAAAATCCAGGTCTAGGAATGTAACTGTGCAAGGTTCAAAAGGAAGGAAAAACCCCACACAATACTGTAACAGTTAAATGAACAATATTCTTCATCTCAAAAAATAATCTGGAAGAGCATCTCTCAAAGTATTAGCGTTTCAAAGTGAGATGTTTTGCAGGTTTGAGGACTGAAAAGTAAGACTGAGAAAATGGTGAAACTACCTTCATCCCTACTGACAGACAGCTCCTTGTTCTAACTCCTAGGTAAGTAAAAAAGTTTTTAAGAATACACCATCAGAATTGGGTAGAATTAGTGTTTGGTCTACGCTGCTGGTGGGCATGGGAGGAAAAGCTGCAGAGAGATGACAGAAACATTACTTTGTAAAAATCATTTGGGAAAAAAAGCTGCTAGATGAAACAGAATGGTTTGTAAGGTTAGAATAAGTCTTGGAGAAACAGATCAGAATAAGTGTCAGAACGGCGCTTGCAGCAAATGGTACTGACATGTGAGATACCAGACACACGTAGTGCGCATCTGACAGTCACACGGAACACGCGCTTCCAGTGACCAGAGGGTTAAGATTGTCTGTCTTTTTCAGATCAGACTTTGAAATGTTTACCAGATGCTGGGAATTAAAAGTGTTTTTCTCATCCCTGCAAGCGCCCAATCCAAAGCCCACTGAGGAATATGGAATTTTCTGTGTTGACTTCACTACGCTTTGAACTGCAGCCCGTCGGAGAGAATTGGGATCCCTGCCAATGGATACCTCAGGGGAAAAGAGCCTGCTGCCTCCAGAAGGCAACGGAGCTCTGCAGTGTGACTGCCTTCCTAAACGAATTCTGCTTAGCAGCTACTTTTCTCTTCCATCTTATCACATAACAGGAGACATGTATCTGAGAACACTTAGAGCAGCTCATCCTACGTTCTCAAGGGATGGCAGAGTGTATGCTGAAAAATATTGGAGAGTTAATTCAATCTAGGAAGCACTTTCTTGCAAAGAAATAACTCCGGCCAGCATTTACAACTGCTTCCTCACAGTATAGGATGACACAAAGAGTGCAAGGGCACCGTAAGTGCGTGCCACCGTTCTTTTTTTATCACACAGATTCTCAAAAGATTGGAATCAGACTTTCCTGGGGGCGATGGATTAGAATAAATGTCAGGCTAAAACTAATAGCAAGTGATGCTTTTCTCATCCTGCGAAATAGGCATACACTGCATTCCTCCAACTTCCTTTCTGCTCAGTACACTCACTGACCTCGGCCCCTGTCATCTACCCCTTAAATCCTGTACTTTGCTGTGAGAAAACCAAAGTCAGAAATAGGTTGTTTACTAATTAAATAGTATTAAAAAAACGGAACAACAAAGCATTGTGGGGAAGTCAGAGGCTGAAATCAGCTACCTGCAAAGTCCCAGAAAATCTGAAACCAAGTTTCTTCTGTGAAATTGCTTGTTTCTATTTCATAAGCCTTTTTTCAGGAGTTAAGAGTAGAGAGCACGCACTATTATTTTCTGTAAGAGAGAAATGATCCCTAGCTCCCTATGATTAACATTCACAAAGCATAAGGTCTGGTCACAGGGTTAAACACGCTAACTAAACAACAACCTTCTTCTACCAGCATAACCTAAAGCAGCTAGGCAGCCTTCTACGAGGTCCTGTACGAAGCACGCTCTCCAAGACCTGCTCCTAAAACAAATTAATTAAATTTGATCCTGCTATGCTTGGAGACGAACAGAAAATTTAACTTCATGAGGTGAAATAAGAGAAACGGTATAATGGAAATGAAACAGTATCTTTCAGACATTTTACCAACAGTATTATTGAGCTGGAAAGCTATTCTCTGCCGCCTTAGAGATTTCCATGACACAGAGAGAGGTTCCAGTTACAGTCTCTGTAACTTGTGGAGTGACACTGCAACTTCCATTGGTACTAAGATATTATTGTGTTCCTTTACAGGGTATAGTACATGGACTACATTTATTGGACAGGGCACAGGCTGCCTCAAGAGCCATGCCTCTACACAGCAATCACACATCCGTGCTGATTATATGGGATCAACACAGAGGAAAGAAGTTACTCCACTCAATCCATAAAAACATGAACTAGTGAGATGTCCCTGTATTGCTTAGAGAGTCATCACCTGATTGCTGGCACCTTGCAAACTAAAGCTAGTAAACTGCATTTGCAGTGTTCCTGTGGTAACTGTGCCTGCACAGTCAGCTGGGAAACCGAGCTCTGGCTTCCTGTGGTTATCAAGTAATGAAGTCGTAGTAATAAAGCTATTTTTTCTCAAAGAGATTACTTCTGTTTTATCTGAAATGAAGTCCCAGCACCTAAAAGGATCTTTTAGAGTTCCTTCACTAACTGGTGATGGAACAAAGCATGGTTTCCGAGTTACAAATGATCCTGTTATCCTGCTGGTTAAGCTATGACAAGCAAACTAGTACACTTATTGCGTCAGATGCGTGAGAATAACTCAGATCATGGTTCTACACACTCATGTGCATCTGTCGTGACGTTTTGTAAAATATATGGAGACAAGAAAACAACATGTATTTGGGATGAGTTAAGCATGTTTTGGCAAGAAGAGCATTTTTGTGAGCTTCTCTGTTAATCCTAATTCCCAGCCTCCCCTGAGTGCCAGCATAGTCCACATTGATTTAGAACTTCATTTTTTAGCAGGTCTCCTGTTGGTGGAGTCTGGTTTGAGGCAAATATTGTTTAGCACAAGGGATCCTCTTCAGAAATATCCCACACATGTTTGAAAATGCTTTGCGATTTCCACGTGGGAATAAAATTACAGATTAATTTGGTTTGTACAGACGGACAGTGGATATTTATTTGGTTGCAGTCCCAGATGGAATCAAAATTATGGAAGAGCTTTCTTTCAAATGAAGAGCTTAGGTTGGTTGTGGAAGAGGAGCAAGCGGATTTTTTTAAAGTGATCGAGTGCATCTGTAGCATTCTTTGTTCTCTTCCCCACTTCTTGCTCTGCATCTCAGGTCTCAAAGTACTTGTAAATCTGGGCGACGTACTGCATCACACTCTGCCAGTCTGGCCGGTCTGTGTACATCATCTCGCTGAGTTCCTGCACAGGACAGGACACACGGTCAGAACTTAGTCAGGCACCCCCACTGGGAACATCACTGGGTCCTCTGAGTAGCTGTGGCTACTGAACACTACTACTGCTTCCATTCCAGAGCTTCTTAAAGCCACATATGGTATAAAACCCCACGGGAATGATCTACTGGCCTAGTGCAATTCTGAAACTCGTTAACAAACTAGTTAAACACCCATATATATTTTACATTCTGAAAAGATTTCTTCTATCTGCAAAGATCAATTTTCTATACAACTTCATCTAAACTGCTGCCTCTTTGCATGTCTTTGGTTCTGTATTTGGCTCGTGAACCCCTTAAGATTCTTTCCTCCGTATTAAGCTTATCTCTTCCTTGTCACCATACTGGTGATTTTAGAAAAGGCTTTTTAAACAGTTTAACAGATAAATTATCCTTTCATTTCTTAAAACACAAACAAAAGGAAAGAAAATGGTGTAACAAGCAGGTCTGCCCATGAAAACAGGAATCACCTGGAACTGGCTTCCAAAAGGAGGACATAATCAATACTTTCATTTCAATACTAGATGACCTCCAGAAGTTCCTTCAAATTATATTAATTCTGTGATTCTACAATTTATTTCTGGAAGTTCTCCTAGCACTACAAACTGCCAGAGATGGTGGTGCAGCCTCCTCTAGCATGACATGAACGTTTTCAGTAAGAACTGGCTGACTGGCCACATGGTAACAAAGGCTTTGGAACGGTGTATGCAGCACATCTTCCCCTGCTAAAAGAAGGTTACTCACCAGGCTGGGTTTGATGCCTACACTTTCCGCAGCTTGAAATGCTAACAGCAGATTTCTCTTCTGCAAAAATAAAACAAAAGTTCAGAAGGATTATCAAACTGTAATTCCTCCACCCCACCTCACATCTGGTTAATCAGTAAGTTTAAATAAACAGGTATATTCAAAAACTGAAACCCACTAGGTTTGACACTTTCACACAGACACTTTTTCGTATTAGTTAAGGTATACTCACAAACAAGTTCTTTGTCTCTGAATAGCTCATCTACTTTTGGCCAAGCTCCAGCCCTCTGTTTTTGACAAACAGGTTCCTGTGAAACTGATTCAACTGGGTGAAAAAACCCACTGAGGTTCTGTCTTTATTATGAATGAAAGATTTCTGAAGAGGTGATAACTAATGCAAGGCATTCCTGTATATAGTATGATTCTTACTGTAATACATACTAGCTGTCTGAAGTAAACCCGTAAACCCGGGTTCCTCCCCTTTGCGAGGGTCTTAACATATTTGGAATGTGCTGACATGGTCTGGCTTTCAGATACATTGCTGTCCAAGTAATTCAACAAACAACCTGTCTCCCTACTGACCCAGCACTTTTAATGTGTGCTGCTAACTCACAAGCACAGAAATGCTTTAGCCTTTCAAAAGGGATGCCGTCTTCATGTTTATCCGCAGCACTCACTGGATTCAGGCAACTTGTTGCTAACTCTCTATCCATTAGTCCCTGCATTTCTCTCTAGGAGCTCACACCTGGTTTCCTTCCCCTTTTCATCCAGTCTGTTTGCTTTTTAAGTTCTCAGCTGACACTTATCTCTTACTCTTGCTACCATCTACACATTTGGTATCAATCAAGATCTTGCAACACTGTGTCTCTACCACATATCCATCAAAATGGATAATGTTCATCGTGAATTCTGCAAATGGTGTAAAAGCAGGTACAAACTTACTTTATCCTGGCCGTTGAGCTCCTGGTAAGGAATATGTGCAGGCAAATACGTGTGCAGGAGGGCACAGAAAGCCAGCCCATCACTCCAGCTGCTGCTGAAGTTAGTAATATCAATATTCTGTAACAGAAAACATGAACCATCCCTCAACAGTGCTACACAAAAACAGCCCCAACCAAAACCAAAACAAAAAAACCCCCAAAACCAAAATCTCCAAACAATAGTTTTTATGCAGTCATGAAACAACACCTCAGAGTATTAAAGGAACATAGGTTTACATTTTCCATTCTCCCCTTCTTTTTCATGTCAAGTAGAAAGACACTGAGGAGGATGGCAAGTTTCAAAGTCCCAGATAGGTAATTATTAAGGAGTTAAATGTTTTTCACACCAGGCCCCAAACAAAGAGACTCTCTCCAGTGCTTTCTGGAAGGTGAGGAATGCCATGTGCAGCACGTGCTGCAGCTGAATGTTCCTGCACTGGAAAGACAAAGGACTTTATCTGGTCTTTTTTGATTACAAAATGGCACAAAAATGATTTCTCCAGCACCTACAACAGATGTCATTGATATTTTAAGATTTTGTGACTGATTTTATGCTTCCTTGTCTCAAGATGTGTAACAGAGAAATGGATTTGTAGAATGGTGAGGCAGTGTAATCACTGTATTTCACCGCTGTTATCTTTCCGGTATTACACAGCAGACACATGCTTTCATGAGAATATGTAATTAACAGTTATGACTCAATTCAGCCCCTTATCCAAAGGGATGTCAAATTGATGGAATACTAACATAGTCCTCAAGCCCTACATAAAGGATGTGCCTACTTGTATGTGAGAGGGAGGCTCAGGCTTGGCAACAGCAAGGGCTGAACAGGCAGCTTTCCAAGAGCTGGGCAGATGTGCCCAGTTTGCAGTCACGTGCAGGAATGCATGTCTGCACTCTCATACTCTTTTATCAATGCAGCATCTTTCATCCGCACATCACAGAGCACTTAACAAAAGATAGATAAAGAATAGGAAGTCTGAGATATAGAATTTAACCACCTACCCTAACCCACAAAAGAAGCCATAAGTAGTTGAGAGCAGAGGTTTCTGATGGTCACTCTCCTACTGCCATAGTCACTGAGAAGTAAATGCTGCTGCATCACTCTTAACAAGTACAATACAAGATCCTTATGGAACAGAAACCTTTAAATCTTGTCTTCACAGATTTTCTAACATGACAATAAGGCTGAGTTTGCTCAAGGAAGTAATGTTGCAGGGACACGGATGTATTAATAAACACCCAATTGAAACCCCAGAGCTGAGCTACAAAAATCTCTCACTTGCCTGTAGCAACACTCACACCACTGCCAGCTCCAACAGGAGGGCATTGAAAAGGAAACATTTCAAAAGAATTAGTATAATACAGTTGTGAGTTTAAATGGTAAAAAAAAAATAATCTTCCTTCCCCTTGCTGCTAGAGGGTGGGATTCTTCTGTGCTAGTCACATAACTTACAACAAGGGTGCACTCAGGTGCACAGAGGAAAAAGTTTCCCTACTCATGACAACCGAAGGCCAGAACGTGCTGTGTTCAACAGGTGGATTAGCGTGATGAAACAGAAACTGGTATTTTAAAAGCAGCCCATCTGTGAAGAACTCCTTTAAAATACAGAGATTACTGGGGTAGAGAGTGCACTCAGGGTTCTTCACAGGGATTCTCTTGCGAGGCACAGCAGTAGCTAAACAAACGCTTGTGGGCCAGTTCTGATCCTGTGAACGAGGTGACCTTTCTAATGCTCGTTTGCACTGACTGGTCATACCAGCACACTAAGGAATTCTCATGGCTAAGTTTTACTGCTGTAGTAGCAGCAGTAGTTCCAAATATCAGCTAAAAACAAAACAGTGAACTAAGTGATATTGCTTAGAAAAGTAACAACTGCTGGAGCATGGAAGGCTCCAGGACACGATGGTACTGCCCCATCTCTCACACTACGGCACTTCTGGAGCTCCCCTCAAACCGTTCTCACCAGCCACATCTCCCTGTGTGCTGAACTTCAGCTCAGACTCTCTGTCACTTTTTCATAGAATCATAGAATGGTTTGGGTTGGAAGGGACCTTAAAACATCATCTGGTTCCAACCCCGCTGCCATGGGCAAGGATGCCACCTACTAGATCAGGTTGGCCAAGGCCCCATCCAGCCTGGCCTTGAACACTGCCAGGGATCCAGGGGCAGCCACAGCTTCTCTGGGCACCCTGTGCCAGGGCCTCAGCACCTTCACAGGGAAGAATTTTATTTAGCTATTTTCTGGTTTCTTTCAAGATTCCCCAAAAGACAAAGCTTTTACTGCATCTCTCATACAAAAGCCAATGCAGACGCACTAAAACCCACACAGGCAGTATTTTAGCATATGCTCTTCACTTACGATGCCTCACTGATTAGTTGTCCAACCCAGACTTTTTCCAGTCAGACAGGATTTCAGATTAGTAATAAATGTCCATAATCAAATATGACTCAAATTGAAGCAGTACAAAATATTTCAGGTTAAAATCCTCTGGCTGTAATAAATCTATAAATCTAATGGGCTCAGAAAGCAGGCCAGCAGCAGCAGACATTACCACACCACCAGCTACCACACTATATTTTGCTCTGTTAACATCTGTCAGTAGAGATAAAAGAAAAACAACGTGGTGGCTGAATACCACCACAAGAAAAAACCCACTTTGCTCTGAAAGCTGCCTTAACTTTGTCTAATCCATAAAGTCCCACCATGGAAGTCCAACTTTGTGTTGTGGTATTAGCTGAAGCTGGATTACTGCGCTTTCTTGACATTTCAGGCAAACAAGTTACTTACTATTTATCAATCTGCAGTTAGTGGGAAAGGACTGACTGCCAGATTACTGAAGTGTTTTTACTGAGGCCAATGTATTTTATCAGCAAATAGCCGACCATCAAATGCCAATACTCTCATTGTATATTGTGTGATAGAAATGGAAAATGGAGGCTGTTGCTGGCCCCTCAGCCAGAGGCCATGGAAACAGGAACAAACAAAACCTTAGTTAAGCAACAGGAATAGACAAAAAGGCAAATCGTGTTTGTGTGGGAACGTTACATCCTATCCTCCTTTTCATGATGCTATTATGAGACACATTAGATACAAAACTGTTCCTCCCTACAGTATTTCATTAGCCTAGCATCAGGTTGATAATTTTACTCATCTTCGTAGTTTTAACTATACCTAAAAACTCTTGCCATCTAACAACACCTAGAGATAAGAAGTGCTAGTGTTTACCATTAAATCAAAACTAGGTACAAAAATCCTGACATTTCCAACAGCATTGTCCAGCCAGTCATCTTCAGTAATTCTTAGATCCAGGTCATACAAACAAGCAAAAGTTCAAGGATGGGGTTCTGCTGACAATACTTAAACCACAGATGAAATCTGCTATAAAGTGGCATGTCATGATCAACAGAGAAAACTAACCTCAAATCTGAATTTTTACGCCAAATGCAAACTCAAAATGAATGTTCAAAGGTTCAGCTCAACTGTTCAGTTTATAGTACAACAACAAACACACATACTCAAACCCACTTAGTTGCCATTTTCACATCTAAACGAATGCATTTCCATTTCATACATGGTATAAATCCCTCTCTGGCATTGCTCCTTGGACTCTGTGTTAACTACTTTTCAATTTGGAATATAAAGGATATGGTTAATGCAAAGTGATTTTCTGTGTTTTACTACACTGCAGCTTTATTTGTAATACCTCCCCACTACACCACATCAAGAGGAATTAAGCCAAAATATAGGCACTCTGATTTCTCAGAAGATCTCTGGCTCCGCTGAAGCCAGGGGGAAACAAAAAAAACAAACACCGAAAACAATTTAGGAAATGAACACCTTGGAAACTATTCACTTCTCTTGATTATTCTGGCAGTGGAACCTGTCCCAGTCTTTCTGCCACACGTCTCTCTCAACACACAGTCCATGAATATGTGGGAGCTGTTTGTGCACATGCTGGTTGTTAACGTATGCTTCCAAACTGCAGGATGGCAATTTCTGTATCACCAATTGTACTTACAGCAGAATCCCACCTCCAAGCTCCGAAAAACTGCATGTGGCTTCCCATGAGAGACCTAGAAGTTAACCTGCATAGGACGGCACCCTTCAGGAGGAAGATGTACCATCTGAGTGTATGCAGAATGAACGTAGGGAGAAATATGAAAAACGGAACGGGGACCACAGAGCAAACTGAGTTGTAGTGCTCCTTAGGCAGGGTGAAAAATTTGCCATCTTACGGTCACAGTATGTCTCATGGTCCTAGTACCCCAATGTCTATCTCCAGCATGCCATCGGTGGATCCACACTGCTAAAGACATCTGCCTCAGAGATCAACCCCTGGCCCATGGGTCAAGGGGTGCGGAGTAGCTCAGGCCTGCAGTGCTCAGGGTTATAGCTTCCTTTGGAGCAGATGCATCGTATCCATATTACACAGCACTTCACCTGGGTCTTCCGTGGTGCCACTAAGAAAATAACTGGGGAGGTGGGGGTGGTGTAATTGAAAATCTTGAAAGAACATGAAAGTCAGGCCAGAAGAGGGGTGCGTTTATGGCAGAAGACATAACCATCTTTACATACCTGTGTGGAATGGAAAAAAGGAGCATGGAAAGATGTGAGGTACAGTGGCAGAGGACTGTGTAGAGCAAATAGGTCCAGACTAAACTATTTCCAGTGTGGTTCCCAGGCTTCTGATCTGCAAAAATAGTTCATTCACTTCAAATGAAAGCTCCTAAGTGAACTACTATACATGCACTGGGAATATTACGAGACTGGGATCTGGAAGCAAACCAGGGAGCACAGTTATGTGAAAGTACCGAAGTACCCAGTATGGTTCATTTCTATGAATATTAAAGTACCTGACGCTAAACAAAGTAAAAAAAAAATAAATAAACATCCAGGCAATGTTATTTAGAGAGCAAATGTATTATGTATGATATTAGTGGTAGGTCAAGTCTTAAAGACACTAAACACCTGCAAGACATTAACCTTAGCCCCCCCCGCTCCAGGAACAGGACCTTTGCTTGCAGATAACAGAGTGCTATGAGAGCCACGGTAACGACACACAGGGAAATCTGTGTGATCTGTCCTCACTAAAAACAGTTTCTTGTTTATCTGAGGAAAAAAATAACCACCCCAGTAGATTTCACTAGATCTTTGACTCCAAGTCTTCAGTAAAAACCAACAATGACATCATACACTCTTCATTACAGCCTGAGTATGTTAAAATACTGCCACAAGATATTCCCACTACGCAGATGTTACTGTGCCCACAGCAATGGCTCTCTGAGTCATAATTTTCTCGATATGACCCAGAATTATAAACTATAGACATGAACCAGCTTGAAGCTAGCTGGGAACTCTGTGGGAGAAAGCCTGACATAAATTTGACCATAGCACCATTCTTCCCACCCTCCTCCCTCTGCATACAACATGCCTCTCAGAAGTCATGGTACAGAACAGCACACGGGGAACATGCCAGAGTGGCTAATTACTGAGGTTCAGCCCATACAGAATATAAACACTGAAGACAGAACTAGTTAAAATAAGTATACTGAATAAACCAATGGGAATTGCCTTATTTTCAACAGTAGTTCTCTCTCAACTGGCTCTGCTTTCTGCAATCCTTCCTGCTTAGCACTAACCAGAGAACCACAGATCTCCTCCACAGATCAAAAGTCTTACAGCTCAGTTTTGACAGGGTTATATTTAGACACAGATGCCTGAGCAGGAACCTCCTTTTCACGAGCTACATCTGTGCAAATCTGAACTCTGACCCTTCTAATGTAAAAACCTGATGAAGGTACCTTGAAAGGCAACTTCCAAAGATTACCTACACCCACCCCTTTTTAACAATAGTTGCATGAAACTGTAAATCTAATTTGGATTTATTACACCCTAATTGGCTGGGAACACATTAACAGGCTTCAAACGAAGAGGTTCTGTCAAAGGAAGCATATAAGCTTCAAGCTCTCGATAAGCAAATTCTAAATACTTCCTAAGAAACAATACAAATGAAGAAGGGCTCCCTTTTTAGCATGACCCAACCTTCTGAGCAAACAAAACACTCCTGTTCATCTAAAATGCTCCAGCAAAGATGTGAAACATCTGAGCAATCTACTAGAAATATGGGTGAATTAGAAGTCTGGTCAGGTCCAGTTAACATGGATGAAAGGCATGAATGCCTAAAATTAAAGACTGCCTGGATTCTTCTGTAATTACAGGGTGCACCCAGATGACTCGGACAATTGCACATAGCTATTTTCAATGGGTAGCTGCAAGTCTACAGTTATTTGCATATCACATTTAGTCAATCTACTACCTAAAACCTTTCTGCATTCTCTTCAAATCTTTTTCTCTTAAATGGAATACACAATGAAGTAATACCTCTTGATTAAAAAAAAAAATCCAGAATAACTTGTGGAACAGCAGTACTGTTTATTGTATAGAGATTAAGTGGCTAGCCAAGATTGGGAAGGAAGCCAAATGACCTTCTATCCTCCAGGCTGTATTAATATTCCTAGTTCAAATGGTTCAGGCAGCTGCAGTCTCCACAGGAATTGTTTTAACCTTTCTTTGAAACTCTCTGTTTCTATTGCCGTCATCCATATTTCCAGTGCTTCTACCAGCCATGTCAGTAAGTCATGCGTCTTATTGCTGATTAAACGTGTATGAAACAACATAGCTCAGATAACATAAAATGCTATTGAAAATGCTGTTAACTTATGTAATTACAGTACAGTAAAATAAGGAACTGGTGTCAGCTCTTTAAAGGTTATCCTACTTACTACATTCCTTTTTATAAAGTAACTCCATTTCCCATCACATTCCTAGGTTCTGTTTGCTCCTTGCTCCACTGCTGCCACATGTATTGCCTTGGGTTTACCCTTTATCATTTGCTTCAGTAAGTGTGAACTAATGAGCCTTCTTAGCATAGACAGGACATTTGACAGATTTATTTTTTTTTTCCAAAAGCATTGAAACATAAGTTGACTAGAGTAGTCACATGGAGCAGGGACATTTAAAAAGAGGAAATTTAGCAAGCTTATCACCATGCACCCTACACAAAGATTTTTTTCAGCTCCCAACTATTTTAGTCTCTCAAAAGCCAGAGTTCTGAGAAGGTACCAAGAAGTTAGGCATGCCCAATTTTCTTCATTGAGTCAGACTGGCAAGAACATGCAGCACGATGCTCTAAAGTTCTGTGCTCAAAACAAGCTCACCTGACAGAAGTTGTCTCAGAGACATCATTCAGAATAAATGTAAAGCCATTCTAAAATGATCTGTGCACTCTTCAGGCTCAGCTCTTTCTTCATGCGGCATCAAGGACGTCCATGACCTCTACAAGCCCAGATTCGTTTTGGCATTTTGACTACAAAATAGATGTGGTGCTGCAATAGCTAAGGTTTCATAAGAATAAAGGAGTAGTATCAAATGGGAGATATTTATGGTAATGCGTGATAAAGTAATTACGTGACCTCCCATTTCCTCCGCGTGCACGGTGAAAACCAGTTACTACTGACATTGAAATCACCGCTGTAACTATAGATATGAGCTACCTCCCTTATGAGTCAAACAGCATCCATTCATGTCCATCAGATCTATTGCTCCCAGCACTGTGGGGACTGGCAAACATTTCACTGTACTTTGTTCACTTTTTTTAGGTTTTTATTTGCATTTTTATATATAAAGACCACCTTTTTAAAATGAAAACAAATTCTGGTGAACAAGGCTTGAGAGCAGTTGCTGGCACAGTGCATGTAACACGCAGTGAAAGTATTTGAACCTTCCTAGCAAATAATGAGTTGTTTTGAATGCAAATTACCCCATGACAACACTCTCCTTACTGCAAGTCATCTACTTCAAAAGTCTCACGCTAAAGGCTAGCAAAGTAACAGGGGTTTGTACATACTCCTCATTGTGGGTCTTAATTTATCACTTTGCACAACAGTTTCCACTTGAACAAGAGAGAGACAGAGAGAGAAAGACAGAAAGCAAGAATGTATAATCTGAGTTCACAGGAAACCAGGCTTTTTATTACACAAGTATGCAGGACCAAATGAGAGCTGGTACAAGCAGAAGCCATTTTATGGATATCTCTGGGCCATTTCAGAAATGAGGTAATGGTGACAAAAGATGATACATCAAGTTGACTGGTATTCCTGTAATTTACACCACTGTCACATTCAGTAAGTGGGCAAAACAAGCATTACGATATCTGGAGAGGCAGAGGTGGATTACACAGCAAGACCAGGAACTAACAAATTCTCCCTATTGTAACAATCCCATTAGATGTGATTAGTTCTTATTTTTGCAATTGTCCTGGTTTCAGCTGAGAGAGAGTTAATTTCCTATTCCATCTATTTCCTGCTCTTCAGTGTAAATTATACTTGTTATGCTCACCTGCTGAAAGCCACCTCCCTGCTCGCTACACAGCTAACCCCTCCCTCAGTTTTCTCACCAGCTCACATAAATTACAGCACTGCTGAATGCCACAGAGAAGAAACAGACTGGGCTGTGTTCCTTCATTCCCAAAGCTGCAAGAGTGAAGATGCAGCAGCACAGCTCCAAGGACCACACAGATACTGTGGGGAAGGAGGGAGGGAGAGAGAGAGAGGGAGGAACTAGATCCCCCCTGTGTCCAAGACACAGCTACTTCCTGCCTGGAGCCCTGGTGCAGAATTGCTAATGACCACACTGCCTGCTCCCACAGCTATTTCTAATTATCTGTCTTGAGAGTTCAGAGATTAGCCATGTCCTGGAATTCCTGGGCAGAGGGGTGGGCTGCAGACTGCAGCAGGCTCATGGTAAATGATGGAGATAAGGTGGGGAGAGGTCTCAACAGCAAAGGATATTCATGGCACAGGCAGCAGGGCTCAGCTCTCTCCCAGTTAAATTCACAGCTTGGAGCTGTTCCAGCTGGTGACCAACCAATTCAGTGTTTTCACCGATTGTCATTGCATCCAGGCAACACCAGGAAAGCGTCTTGGACTTTGGGATGGATAGAATGTAAACGCTATTTTTAAAATTACCCAGCAGGATAGAAAGTTACGCATGAGAGAGCTGCATGGGCATTTATTTTATCCTTCCAATCAAGAGACTCTTATTTGTTTACAGGATAAAGCCCCTTATGTGACAAAAGGTACAGCTTGGCTCAAGTTGTCTGGCTGCACTGGAGAGGCACGATTATGCATTGGCATCACTGTGAAGGGGGCTTGCACATTGGTAATTAACCTGATTATTCCCAATATGCCATGATTTGGCTGCTGCATTTATTTTCCAGACCCAAACCTGACTCCAGCTGGAACATACAGAGAAACTGCATGTACACACATTCCACTACAAGTGTTTTTATTTAGGAAAAGAAAATATTTATTCTGGGAAAAAAATGGTAATATCTTGAAGTTTTATGTATTTATGTATTTTCATTAATTAAAAACTCTTAAGACTGCTCTTTTTATCAAAACATCGTTCCAAATATTACTGAAACTCATCGTCATCCAACAAAAAGATACGATGATCTGTAATCTAACTGCTAGGGAAATCAAGGCAATGTCTTATGCAAGACTGCCAAGGGCACAAGGATGTTCCAAAGCAGACTTGGGAACAAAATTCCTGACCAATTTGTTGTCAAATTTTATTTAAACACTGGATAAGCTCTCGTATCTCAATAACTATTATCAAGACTCCCTTCAACTTTTGCATAGATAGGAAAAAAATGTCTCTCTGAAGTCAACACCCTCCTCTTCAGCAAAAATCAAAGAAACACAGAGAGTGCCAGAAATTTCTCAGAAACTCACAGAATATACTAATAACTTCCAGGGAAAAACCCATTGCACATATATCCTACTTCTACATGTCACAATGATACAGAGCTCTTCGTAAGCATTTGCACCCTCCCATACCAGAAGGGATACACTAGCATATGGTACTTTGGAGTAACTGTCATTGCTCTTCAGAGAACTTTGTTGCATTAATGGCACTGATAAATATTAAGACAGCTTTTTCCTGCTTGCTCAGTCTCTGGCCACCGGCTTCTAATACACCATACTAACCTGTGTGCCTAAGAAGGGAAATCTTCCCCAGCCTCCCCAGAAGAGAGACGCTGACATGAACGCTGCTTAGAATGAATGGATGGCTGCCATTTAAATCTGGAGGGGTTTTGTTCAGTGTTTTCCCTCACCCACAGCACACAAACTGGGAGTTATTTTTTTGCTGCTGATCTTCAGCACACAAGATCACAGTACTGTGGGAATCCAGCCTTTCCAGGCTGCACATAAACTGTGTGTAACAGCAGATGGGATTGATCTCCTATCCTTGCTGCTTGACAAACCTCACTTGGAAGGGTGGCCAGGAAACCTGCACCTCCACTCCTCTGTTACTGCTGGATTACAGCATGCCACAGTTTACTGAGTTCTCACAGTTAATAGTCAAATATTTAGACAGAAGCCTGGTTAATGTTGATAAATGAGATGGAGATTGATACAATTTGGAAACATATTGAAACATATTGAAACAATTTTATGCTACTTGTTTACACAAACACAAAAAGTAATGTAGAAAAGGATAAAAGAATGGCTCCCATCCTCAAGTGCACATCTTGTGATTAAAAAAAAATATGGGTGGTTCTCTCTGTTTCTTTGGGACAGCGCACAGCTGTGCTGCGATTCTCGAGGCTTTAAAACTAAGCTCCATTATATTAGTGTCAAAGGAAGTGTTTTACTCACTGTTTTACAAGTGAAATCCCAGGAATTAGAATCAACCCTCTGAACCCGGGCAGCATGTGAGTGTTGTCCCATTTAGCTCTGGTTCCGTACTAGAGCCGCCAGCCTGAGCACCAACCCAGCGGACTGTGGCAGCATTTGCAGTGCATCTTCCATTCACTTTCTGTGGTCCAAGACTGGGCATAACTGAAGTGTAAAGCGAGGCAAGGTGCTCAGTCAAGACTTAAAAAAAGATTGAGATGGTAGTTGCTTAAGTAGAAAGATAACGTCAACTACCCACAGTAATAATGTACAAAGAAATAACAGACAACTTGTCTCTAAATACAGCCCTTCATTTCCCCAATAAGGAAGAAAAGCCCAACCACAGACATGTTAACATACAACTGGCCATGAGGGAGTTTTGGATCTCCCATAAAGCACGTCCCCAAAACGTGCTGCCCCAGGAATACTCCTGTTTGACACATCAGCAGTCAAAAAAGTAATAATCCTGGCTGGCTGTCCTAGCAGCACAGAGAGTCCACCTCCCCATTGAGAATGCACTGGCCCCATGACCACTTCACCAAAGGGAATACGTTACGTCCTCATCAGCCTGCCTGCATTTGTACATCTTTGGGCCACACTTAATCTGTGCTGGATCTCATCCAGCCAGCAAACAAGTAAAAAAAGTATGAGAAAAAACAGGGGATATCATCATGGAATAGGGGGTTGAGAACAAAGAGGATATGGAGAAAATACTGTCTAGTTCAAAAAGAAAAGGAATGCAAATTCCTGTGAGAAAGCAAGCCACAAATTCACAAACAAAAAGCTAGTATTAGTCCAGAGTTTAAACTGAATACAAAAGGGTAAAAAGCTTTATATTATATCCACTGCCAAACCACTAGTCAACCAGTCTCTTGCCATAACTACTTGACAAACAGCAAATATTGCAACAGCCTTTATTTTTCTCTCAAGCTTTTGCATCGTTACTACATGAAGAATGGAGTACTATGCAAAGACACTAATTTTTACATAGTCTGTTATACCAGCTTTATGCTGCTATTAGTAAAAGCATTCAGAATTAAATTTAATGACTTTTAGGTTATGTTTGGAAGTAATTAGTTTTCAATTTGTCTCTCAAGGCTGAAATAGCCGTAATAGTGGGAATACTCTTTTTGAATGGCTGAGGCACTATACAGGAAAGGCACTTTTATTGATATGTACAGCAAAGACAAAGGTTCAAGTATTCAGACTCCTCCCAATGCCAATCTGTATTTCTGTAAACTAAGCAGGCTGCAGTCTCCATCAGGATATTTCATCAGAGCCCTAAAACTATCCGTGTTTTAAGAAAAGGAAGTTTCAAAAAACCAATTCACAACTTTTGAGGCAAATATTCAGAAAGGTTGGACATACAGGTATTTGTATTTTGCTAATTTAGACTAAACAATACAATGTCAGAGAGCATCACCCTAAAAATAGCTCCTACATATTCCTAAGCATACTTTCTAAAACTGCACAGTGTTCCTGGGACCTACTGCAAAGTCAGATAACTCCAAATAAGGCATGGAAACAAATAAATAATTTTCTTCTAGCTTTGCTTGTAGTTACTAGCATATTTGATGCAGAATAATTCAAAGGAATTATTTTCTCCAGGAATTACTTGTGCAACATGAAAGCTACTTAAAGACTGCTCTGGTTGGTAGTTCCTCCATGCTGCTGAGATTCCCCCAGATAGCATGAAATCGGATCAGAGGCTGGTCCTGCACATGTCAATAAGACCATTACCATGAAATATAAAAATCTCCAGAGGTATAGCTGCCATTTCCCTTGTCAGTTCTAGAACATGTCTCATCTCCTCCTATTTAGCATGCCTCTACTTAAGACACCTGCACAGATAGCTTTACTATAAAAGACTGTTGTTCTTTAACAAGTGGATCCCAAATGGGTCCTGTTAAACCAAATATAACTTTGATAAAAAGAACAGCCATGATTGTGCATGGGAGAAAAGAGCCTGTCTCATCCTCTTTTCCTCTGTACCACAGGATGGATGTGTAGTGGTTGGAAAAAAACCATGAAAATAGTTCTTTTAAGCGAACCATATTCATTAACATGGTAGCAATTCCTTCCCCTCTCTGGAGAGGGTATATGTGGCAGAAATAATAATCCTCGGTTCTAATGATCATGGGTTAAGTGCCTCTTGATGTTCCATGTTTTCATAATACATCTGTGGATAGTAATAGACTTATAATCTAGAGAGGTTTGGCCCCTTGACAAATGGTCTCCACAGAGAGCAAACAGAACCAGGGCACTTAAATAACACCACAGTCACTAATGATATGATTATGGAAGGTGATAATGCAACAAGAACGACTCTCAGCAGCTTCTAGGAGTTATCACTCACGGGAACAGAGCCTATTAGAAAAGAGGCACCCAGTTTCTACTTCACACTGTTGCTATGATGTACAATCTTTTTAAATAGATGAAAAAAAACCCACCCCACAAACACAACAAAAAGAAAGCTATTTTAACGTAAATAACTTACTCTCAGAAGGCTTTGTGGTTTAAAGGACTTGTGGTAATTGAGTTCCAGAGCCACAAAAGCAGTTCTCAAGTCTGGTCATCTCATCACCCTACATTATGCACCATGATGTCAACAAATTCAGAGAGGCAGAAGAAACAGTCTACGTGTATCTGGCAAAAGAGATCATGTGCCAGTGCATAATTCTTATAGGGAAACGTACATTAGATTAAGGTGGATTTTTTTTTAAGCTGGAGATTTTCCTCAAGGAAGTTTTGCACAAAGCCACTGAGCCCAAAGCCTTATTCCACTGCAATTCCTTTTACTGCTGGGATTTTTTTTTTTAGCACCTCCCCTGCATAGTTACTCAAAATCAGTGGCCAAAGTGCCAGATAACATTCGAGGTATTGAAATATGACAATTGAAATAATTTGATCAATCATGCAGGTTTATGCAATCCCACTTTCATATTCTTTTCTCATAGTCACTAAACTGAACTTCCACTTTATTTTCATTCTAGTGATTCAGTTTTCATGTTCTAAATTACTATTTTCTCCATAGTGTTCGTATTTTTTTTAATATCAAATCACTGTTTAAATAAGGATCTTAGAAATGACATAGCAAATTAGAGAAACATAGATGCTTTCATGTTTCCCATCAGTTACTGTAAAATCATGCAATTTCTTTTTTTGAAAAACAAACAAACCCCTTCAGGCCACTACTAATTTGTGCTGCATTTCTCTCAGCTCCCTCCAGTGTCCCTCTAGTTTTATGAGATTGCCTCCTGGGGAACACACTGAAGTTCAAAGCCAGGGAATGTTCCCACTGTAGTCAACAAGAGGATATATACCAGGAGCAGGATGTAAATTTCTATCTATAGTATAAGCCTTGTATGGATTAAAGCATTTAAAAAGAGGAGCCTTGTGTGCTGGTCCCTAGGTCTTATCCCCAGATACCTTCACAGATCACTAATCCAGCTTTCCTCAGGGAATCTGGGACATGGGCAGCTCCTACTGAGAGTATCTGTTATTCTAATCCATTTTGCTCATACTCTTTAATGAAACCTGGTATCTTCACTCTTTAACCAGAAAGCCTATCTCCCTCCTCCTCACCAGCTCAGATCAGGAACTGTTACCAGACCTCAAAGGCGGCACATTGTGCCACTGAAAAAAGAAGTTAGGCAGCCAAGCAGCAAGTGTTTTATTCTCTCATTCCACTGTGTCACAGAACTGAAAACAGTTTGCATCCAAAGTTAGCTGTGGTTCTGGGCTTCATGTTAGAAAGAACCAACAGAGTATCCTGGGATTTGCACAGATGATGCCTCACAGACAGGGTATTACGCATGGAAAAGTCATGCACGTCATCAGGGTTCTGCTCCGTGGAGTTCATTACCTCATTCCCACCACTGCAGTGGCTAATGCAGGAAGGAAATGATGTTCTTCACTCCACTCCAGTTCTCTGTACACAAGAATGATAAAAACTCCCTGTGGAGCTTAATATCAGCCTTATCGTAGGAGTGCAAGGGTCTGGGAAAAGCAAATTCAAGAAGAGTTAGTGAATGCACCGCAAAGAGCACAAAGGGAATGAGAATCTGAGTAAGAATGTCCAAGAGAGAATGCCTCTAAACGAAGCAGTGAATATAGAGAGGCAAGACTCTCACCACAAATCAATACAGTGTTTGTCCTTTGGTTCATCTGACTTTAATTTCTGCCCTGAGATCTTTCACTCTGGGTAACAAGGCCTCCCACCACATCACGGTCTGTACTTCTCAGACTCTCCTGGATTACACCGTGTGTCAGTGCTTTACCTGCTTATTCTCAAAAAACTGCTGAAAATTCATTCTGCTGCTTTAGAAAGAGTAGAGACAGAGACAACCACAAACAGAACAAGAGCCTCATCAAAGGAGGAACCAAAACAACAAAGCTTTTTCTGAAACATCATCTGAACCATCACGTAGCAACACCACTCCAGCAGTCATATGTCAAGCAAAGGCTTCCACTGTCCTCTAAAGCATGGACAACATTTTCTCCAGAAACTAATACTAAAAGGAAAACCAAATAGACGCGGATTGCCTTGCAAACCTCCTGGGTGGCCTGCTATCTGATACGCAGTTAGCTCTACTACTTAGGCTCAGCAGAGAAAAACAAAACTCCCTTCCCATTCTATCACGGAGAGAATATTTTCCACTCTTGGTGCCAGTCTGGTACCTACAGAATGAGGACAGGCCTCTGTATTTGTAAAGCCACGCAATAATTTCTAAAAGCAATACATTTAGTCCAATTTGGGTGTAATCAGAGAAAGGAAATGGCAGGCTGCCTCTCCGAGAATGCTTCTAACAGTGAACTCTGGTGAGTTAGACTGCTTTAAGGGAAGTGGAGGAAGCTCACCATATGTGCCATTTGAAACAAAAAAGAACAACACTTTCGGGAAAAAGTGTTACTCAAGAGATGGGCTTACTGGTTTAACAGAAGTCAGACTTGGAAAAGGCGTATTTCATGAAGCATTTTTCTGAGGACTGAATGGGAATGTTACACCATACCTTCAATTCCAAGACCAGGAGAATTTTGGTAGACGAGATATAAACAAGTATAAAACAACACAGCATAGAGTTTCAGGGGACAGCACAGTAGCCTTTGAGGCAGTATCACATGACTGGAGACTAAACACTAACCCTGGCTTTATTCTAAGGTTCGTCTAAAGACAAAAACTTTCTCTGATACTTAGAATCACAGAATGGTTTGGGTTGGAAGGCACCTCAAAGCCCATCTAGTTCCAAACCCCCTGCCATGGGCAGGGACACGCTCCACTAGACCAGGCTGCCCAAAGCCTCATCTTGTCCTTCAGTGAAATTGGTGCAAGTCAGATGAATACGCCAGTGCTAAGAAATGACTCAAACTTTCATAGATCAGCTTACTTAAAATGAAAGCTACTGTCTTTTCTTCTAAACTCCTGCACCCTGCAGCTGATGCTTCATAAAGAGCTGGTTGTGAAGGAAAATATATTGTATTATTTACTTTAAAAAGTAGACTCTGCTTTTATTAAAGACTTGCTCCAGGGTACATATCATGTGGTGATAACTGCTTTTGTCTTCGCCTCTAAGTAACAAACAATATTATTCTTAAGAAAGAAAAATCTCAACATTATATCAAACCAAGACTATCCTGCACACCCAGCATATATCACAGGATGAACTTTTGTCTACAGTTGCCTTCTGCAGCTCAGTTCCAAGCAGAATCAAAGGCATAACTCAACTGCATACAAACACTAGCCAGAGCTTGATGAGCACAGCAATGGCCATACAAGAAATGGATGAATCATTATGCCTGTTTAGGAGTGAAAACCCCACTGCCAAGAAATGAGACATTTTCAAGCAGGCAAAACTTGCTTTGTAAAAACCTATTAAATGGCTGCAGATTAGAAAGAGTAGGGCCCCAGGCTGCAAACTTGATTTGGTCAAGACCACACAAAGAAATATTTCTTTGGTTTTACAGAAGTGACCAATGGAAAAACTCTCACAATAGCACATTGCCCACAGAAGCCTATAGAAAGAATATTAGAATGTAATTTCAAAAATGACACCAAATTGAAGCTGCTGCACATACACGCGCTGTTTCTCCCCATCAATGACCTTTGATGCAGTAAATATTTTGGGTTTTATACATGAATTACTTATGACAATGTAATACTGGGGACTGCAGAGCTAAAGAAATCTGAAGGAAGAGAACGGAAACATCCAGCAGAAGTAAATATGCAAAAATCAGCAGACTGAAATACATATATTTCTTTGAAGTGACATTGCTTACTGCACAGCTATAGGAAAGTGATGGATTACTCTCCAGAGACAAGTAAAAATGTACCTATTCCCTTACCTGGTAACCTTCAGTCTTCTTTTGGCACCATTTCAACAGAGCATTCCTCTTCGAACCACCATACTCCCGAGCCAGGGCTGCCAGTGGGTCCTTTCTCTCCACACTAACCCAGGGAAGAATAAGAGAGAAGATAAATATACTCGAAGTCTCTTGTTTTATACTAGTGTGTAAATAATATCTGACTAACAAAGCAGAATGGCAGTACAGAACCTAAATGTAAACCAAATTATAACAGCTTTCACAACTTGCATTCTATATTAGTCTTTAGATGAGAAAATTCAGTTGGTGTCACTGCACACAGGGCGCTGAAATAACAGCAGCCTATGGATATTTGAAGGCATGTGTTAACCCAGTATTTCTGCTATTATTTTCACCAGCTTTACTTACAAAATTTTCAAGCAACCTCTCTGCTTTACGTATTGAAAATTAGGATTTAGGGTACAGAATTGAAAGAAGCTATCCGAAGAATCTGTAACAACAAATTCACACCTACTGGACCTGCTGCAGAATGAGTTCTTGAATAAAATGAAAAATCTGAAAACTGTATTGCAGTCAAGGCCTAGAGGACAGTTAGACCCAACAATCGAAGCACTCACACTTTCTCCACCTTACAGGCTCCTGCTGTTGGAAATAATGGTGGAGGATCAAAGAAAAATATATATGTTTTTCTCAAGAGAGAAGAAAATGATGTGTCCAGCTTTCCTTTAGATCTCAAAGCTTTTTGTTTTTAACTCACCATGACATACAAATCTACAGTGAGATGATGAGGGTTGACCACTTGTACACATGATGGAATTCTTATATACAACTTAGCGGCTCCTTAAAGCTTGCTATCCTCATTCTGTCATGATTGTTCATCTTACAGATAGCTGTGGTTATTACAGTCTGCATTTTGATATCTGGATCTAACAGAGCCTGCTAATTCTAAACTGGACAGACTAGTCAGAGTTTCCAATGGAGACAGGGGTCCACCAGATTAAATAATTCACTTGGTGCCAGATAACACTGTCAGCCTTTCCAGTGTGCTGTTTTTCCCAGGAAACTGAGTTGGTACCTGAGTTTGCTTTGGGGTTTCAAGTTGCTGGGGGCAGAGGTAAGCATTCTGCTGCTGAAGGCCATAGGGGGTTTGCTCAGGGATTCCAGGGAGGGGCTTTTGCGGAGGTAATGGTCTGGTTTCAGCTCTTCGTTTCTCCCCTTCAGAAGGTCTGTGGGAATGAAAAAAAAGCTGTCAGTTTGCAGTCTCAGGAATTTGATTAATCACTGTCCTGCCACCCAGCACACAATATGTAGTCTGTTGTTTTGATTCTAAACAAATGTACTCATTTGTTCATTAAACACACATGGGGCTAGGAAACCTTGAGCAGATTAGAGGTGATCATAACAAGGAATGGCTTTGATGATTTCAACTGTACAGACTGCCTAGCTTCCTGTGATTGATATTCCTGCTGGGGGGTAGGGGCCTCAGGTGAATGAGGGGAAATACCAAAATCTAGAGTCTTAAAGGTTCAAAAGCTGATCGCCAGATATCTTCACCAGATGACTGACCAGCCCTAGTACAATAATTTTGTTTCTGCCATTAGCAGACTTGTAACAAAAAAGCTTCTTGTCTCCTGAATAAAACCCAGCTCAAGGCAGCAGTAAAAGGCACTTAAATCACTTGATGCTTGGCATCCTATCTGACAGAGCTTTGGGAAGTCTCAATATATTCATAGCAGATGCATCTATGTTTTTGTTACACATATTACATATTTTTATATATTTTATTATATATATTTATATGTGTGGATAAACTAGCAGCCATAGAATCCAATGTTGAAAGGTTTTTGAAGAGAAGCCAAAGAGATTATAGAAACCAAATAATCATGAGGTAGAGTGAAGCATAACACAGAAAGTTGGCCGCTGCATTTCTGCAGTCAAACTGTCAACAAGCCAGGATCCATGGCCAGCACATTATGACCTGTTATGAGAGATTAACTGAACGTGGAACACAACTTTTTCTTCTCCTTTTCAGTTACCTCCCCATGTTAATTATCAATTAATGCCATATCACCTAGAGGTGTGAATTTCTTCTTATCTCAGCTTCAGCAAAGGTTAGTATCACTGGATCAGGCCAAAATTTCTTTTCAGCAGTAACTGGGGTGTGTGTATCAGCTGTTGCCAGATAAACACATCTTTCCAACAGGCGTGCAGCTGCCCTTTCTTTGGCTCCTGAATTTTGTAAGACTAAACCAGCATTTGTAGCTGATGAGACCTATAGGCATTTCTGCACCTTCTTTCCACAGGCATAAAGGGCTGCTAAGTTCCTATCTATTAAGAAGCCCAGACGGAAAAGGACATAATCCAGGACCAGGAGATTGTCTTCCAGCAAATTGGCTTTTGGCAGAGCTTTGTTGCATTGGATTGCATACACCTTGCTCAGTCAGGGTCATCTGTCCTTCCACCCACTGTCCCTTCTTTGTGTGCACCATGAATCCATAACAAACAAGAAATAGCACACAGCATATTTTCAGAGAGTCTTTTTGTTGGTTTTCCACTATATATTCCAAATGCGTATCACTTTTACCTCCTCATGTTTGATTTATGGGGAATCACCTCGAGTTTAAATAGCCACACCAATCAGACAGGCAACCAATTCTTGGGACTCTTTTAAACTTACAAGTGTTCTGCTTAGAGAAACAGATCTACTGCAAAAGGCATATAAATAAACAAAATCTGAACATTATGAAGAGGAATGTAGGTTTCTCACTAATTTATAGGGATAGCAAAAAAAAAAAGAAAAACACTGTTACATTGTCACTAACATAATTGGACTGGCTAATGGCATGGTCTAATTGGGAAGTGCTGTGCCAATCATTCAGGATGCATTCATGCAAGGTACAGAAAAAGGCAGAAGGATGGATCACAGACAGGTATAAAGGCTATTGGAAGCATTTAGCTGGAAAGAAAAGAGGGAGAAGATGAGGATGTATTAAGGAGTCATTTGGAAAGAGAAACAGGGTAACTGTATGAAAAATATGCAACACGATGAAGGAAAATCACATTCTGTTAGCACTACCTGCACTATTTAAAGAAACTTTGTGGTTACTGGCTTGAATCACACAATAGTGCCTGAAGTGGTACAAGCTAACAGGATTCAGTTCTGTACTTTGAGTCCCACTTGCCTGAGTAATAAACTTCCTTTAACTTAGTTCTGGCTGCTAGAAACTCCAGGAGAGAACCAGTAAATCTCTGGTTCTAAATGAAAAGATCATAGCCAAAGATCAGCTCTTTCTGCGAAGTAATCCATTCTCCTCTCCAACGATGTAACATTTGGGTCATATTAAGGACACCACAGAACCCTGCTGTGACACTGGTCAGATGGAATCAGCCTGAAGATTATTATTATGGAGACTACTTCACTCTGAATTTCCTTGGGGATATTTTTTAATTCAGTGTTGTTTGTATAGGGCTTGGATCAACTGCCTTCCAGGATTATTTAGATTGGAACCAGAGCTATTACAACTTTACAGTGAGTAAGCCTTTGCTATGGATTACTGGAACTAAATTAAACCCAGGTACAAAGAGAAGCTGTAAATACAGGAACTTGTCAGATAAGCAACCATAAATTTTTACTATACAATGGCTAATAAAATATCTGTTGATTTCAACAGATTTTCATGGAACAATTGTCTATGGGTAATAACAGCAATTATCCACAGCCTGAAGTGGGATATTTATTATTAAGGACGGGCATTATATTACACAGCTGACAGATTACTTCACTCTACAGTAAACTGGGAGAGATTAAAAAGGTTTTGTGCTCTGTTTAGGATCATTATATACTCTTATGCAAGACATTTTCTGGAAACCAACTGATACAAATTACTAAACTCTGTCTGTTCCACTGATAACTTCTGCTTCCTTAGCCTTTACTACTGCAGGAGAAGACAGTAGCACAGACAAGATGTTATTTGTTTATGCTGCCATCTACCCAATAACCTGTTTTGCTGTTCAGATCCAGTATCTCTTCACCTTTGAATGAGGGAAGGGGAAGTTTAACAGATTATCTGAAGAGTCTAAAAATGAAGACAGATTCTAATTTCTCTCTTGTACTAGAAAACTATTGCAGAAAATCCAGTCTACCAATGAAGCTGTGATGGAATTTTTTTTGTCCCTCCCTGAAGTTTCACTAAGGTTTCACTACAGGAATATAATATTTCATCTGTCCTTAAAAATTCTATAATCTGTAGTTACTAGCTTTGATTCCAATGCAAAAACTACATTCAGGACTAGATAATCAAAATAAAGGGCCCTAAAGAAAATGGGAAACAAACATTGGTAGAAAAGAATATTAAATGACAGGAGAACAACAGCAAAGTGCGAAATAAAAACAAACGCATCTCTTGAACTCTCAGAACAAACTATTTTGAGCCCAAATATGACTGCTCCTAGAAAAGTCACATTGGTATCTGAAATGTTTGATGTATTTCAAATGAAGCTCAACTTAAAACCAAATAAACTCTCAAAAACCAGTGCTTTGGCCTTGTTTCAGATACATACATGTTGAACAAAATCCAATCCTCTCCAGTTCCACAGCATGGATTAGAGAGGTGCCACGGATACTTTGGAATAAAGGCGGCAAGTTTGTGTTGGCAAATCATAATAAATCAGCTTTTTTTCTAAGGCTACAATCAAGATGGGACTGGAAAGACGAGAAAATTAATAAGCCTTCTACAACAAAAACTCTGAAGATACTTTTTCCTGTCTCCTTTGACCATACGAGAAGAGGAAAAATGGCTCAGGCAGAGGCCAACAGTTAATGACAAGCTGTTGCTAGTAAAAAAGAGGCAACATTTGTACATTTACTGCAATTTACCTGCAAGAGGAAGGTCTGAAAGATCTGTGTGTCTGGCAACACCCTTGCTGGCTGGCTTGGCATTATTATAAACAGAATGTCTCTGTGAAACAAAGATATAAAAGATAATTAAAAAAATACTAGCCATCATGCTTCAATAGGCAGAAAGAAGAGGTGGTTTTGCTATTTCAAGATCGCAAAGCAGGTGGAGGGATACAGAGACCTTTCAACGACGTATTAGCTGTACCCAGAGCTGGATCAATGGTTGTGAAAAATAAAAGGACAAAGGAACAATGTTTTTAGCTGGCAACGTATTGGTTCCTGAACTATTTCACATTTCTATTTGCACCATTTTTTCTCTTGCCAAGCATAATCTAATGTCACAAACCCAAAGCAAGAATGCCTGTTCCTAACCCTGCCCCTGTCCTCAGCACCCCGAATCATAAGTCAGAGGATTCTTGTCTCTGCAGCCCCAGCTTTCAACAATAATGCCCCCTTCAGCCAGGCATTAATAGAAGGTTCCCAGACCTCTGTTTAATCCCCTTCTTTAAACTTCCTTTGCTGATTCTTTGAAGGAAATGTGCTCACACATTTGTTGTCATCTTTCAGAGTCACGTCATTCTTCACACCACTGCCCTAAACACCCTAGCCTCACAACTGGTTTTTACTCAGATTCAGAGGGGAATTTCCTTTGTCCAGTCCAGTGAACACCCTGTCAGAAAACATACAACGGCTTCTCCAGCCTTGAAAGTTAGCAGTCTGATTATATGCCACCTTCAGCGTATGTGGAAATCAGGAAGCACAGTGCATTTGCTTCTCTGTCAGTCACAAAAGCAGTATTTCCAATAACATTGCTCCTCAGATTTCAAAACTGCTAACACAAAGTTAACTAACTGATGCAGTGACATAAGTAGTACTGCCTTCCAGAGCAGTTATGCTTCAGTAGGAAGAAAAGAAACCAAAACTGTAAGGGCTCTTCATTCAGCACTGTGTGAACTTACTAGATAACTGGGACCATACATCTTAGAAATTTACCCCATATCTCTCAAATCATATGTCAGCTACCTAGTTTAGTTTGATGTTTCTTGTAACTCACTCCCAATAACCAAAACCTATTTTGTAGTCAACAGTGCTTACAGTTCAGAATTGTATTCCAAAGAGTTCACATCCGTCCACCGAGACCTCGAAGCTGAAGTCAAAGACAAACTCACTTTGATCCTTTCTGTTAGTACTACAGCATTTGATGTTTCACAGCAAATAAACAGCGGAGTTTCCCCTTCCCCTCGTAAACATACGCACATTGGCATGCTGAAGGTATGTTATGCTGTAGCAAACACTGCATCTATCCATTTTAAAACTGCATGAATGCAAAGAACTTCTTGTACCTGCATGGGGGAAACAGCAGCTGCTGGGGCTGTCCTCACTGGAATTCCACTTAGAGGGCTCCTGGGGACTTTGTGAACTGTGATATTTTGTCCAGTGCTACCTGCAAGGAAAAAACATGGAAACATTTGTATTTCAAACCCTGCTATCACCCCCTTGTCAGAACAGGGAACCAGTGGTGCAGTGACGTTCCACAAATAGTATTTACATACCAAGCACTGACAGAAAATACCCATTAAGAAGCATGAAGCAGCACAAAATGGCAAAAGTTACCTGCTCGCTGCTAGAATTTTTTTTACTACAAAATACAGTGTTCAAATACCTGAGCATCCCAAGTCAAATGACTTTATCAGTGACTTCACGGTGGCTGCAGACTCTGATGGTGTGGGAGATGCTCTGCTAATGCAGACTCCTTGCCAGCGGTTGGTTGTATCTGCCTCTAGAGATTCTACCTCTTCAGCTGTCAGCCTGCAGAGCAGAAACCAGATCAGAGTCAGGGGCAACAGGAAGCGCAAACAGAGGTTAAAGATTTTTATATGTAGCCAGGCAAATCCAACGATGCACCTCTCTCATTGTAACACCAAGAACAAGGACCGCTCATTAGAATGTTCATGTTCTTTTCTTGGAGTGCCTGGCAAACATTAAATCATTGAGTCTAACAAAATTTTCTGCGTTGTTAACTGTATTGTTCCAGTTCCCTATCCTCACACAGGATGGAGGATTATCACAGAAAAAGCAGTTTGATGAGACTTGTGAGTAGTCATCAATAATTACCTGAAGATGGGCTTTCAACACAGCACAGGGGCCAAGAGGCTACTGTGGTCCTCAGTGTATAATGAGGAAAGTAACCAAAGAGAAAGACGTTATTTTACACTCTACATCTTTAATTGGTGTAACCAACGCTGGAGTAATTGTTACCAGATAAAATACTGTAATTGAAAATAAGTAATTGCACACGGTTCAGACAAGAGTCATAAAAATTAAACCAGAACATATACTTCACAGGGAAAAACTTCACAAATCAATTCCTACAGCTTATCAACATGGATGTGCTGAACAAGTAAAGCCTCAATCACAATCCATAAGCAGCTATACAGGGAATAAAATGGTGAAGCACTTCATTCTAGCAGACACAAGAATACCAAAATTCAATAGCTGGAATGAAGACCAACAAACTCAAAATAGAGCTTGTATTTTAACAAGAAGGATCATTAAGTTACTCCACTGAAAAGAAATTTTGAAGTCAAGATTAGGTGATGGACTTAGAGGAATTAGTACTGGAAAGTCCACAGCTATATTAATCAGCAAACATGAACATACGATGTAACTGTTGCTTCTAGTCATGCATTTTACAGATCTGGCTGACACTACTTAGCACCAACACTGTACTTACCAGGTAGCTCTCAGGTAGATTTCGAGTGTCATTACCTAGCTTTAGTTTAGGAAAACTACAATTAGATAACAAAGCCTAGTCACGTAAAAAGAGAGCATTTGGACATCACTTTCCTCATCTCCTAGCTGCTCACGAAACGTGTGCTGATCTACAAGTTCTGAGGTATCACCACTCTTCTCTACTTTTAAGTAGAGCAGACACAGAGAGCCACATGAACACAAAATCAGAAATGATTCCACATGAAGGCTGGAGGATTCCACCCAGAAAGTGCCTATGGGGTTGAGCAACTTCTGTTGAGCTAAAAATAGAAGTCAGTCTTTTTTTCCCTTTTGGCATCACAGTCTACAAAATACAAGGGGCTAAAGGGTATCAGTAAATAAGAGTGACTCACGTTTCTATTTTTGGCAGAGCTTAAGGAGGTGCTGTCTTTAAGTAAACATTGACTATTTATTTGCTAATTCATTCAAGTTCCTTGTGTGCCAGGGGAGCCTGCAGAGGCAGATGGCTAAAGAAAAAGCCATTTCAGTTCCATTCTCCATTTAATCCAGTAAGGAGAAAAGGGAGAATGGGTAAGATTGACTGAGCTCCAAGGGAGCCAGTGTTTTGCTAACTAACTTTTAAGTTCTACCCTTCATTTTTTCTTCTGCGACTTCATAAAGCACAAACAAATCAACAGGTGATAACATTTGCACTTTAGTTGTATGAAAAGACAAAAGCTAAAGGAGTCCTGCTTCTAGTAAAGTATGGAGGAAGGAGAGACTTCTGCGTCAAGATACCAAGCCACCCAATGCAATCCATTACACTTTCAACAATTAAATAGGTCACTACACAAGAGTTCTGTCTGGTTATCCAGGTATCAGAGTAAGAAAGGAATGGTAAATGCCTGTAGGCCAACTGGCAAATCTTGAGAATAAAGCAACCCAGAGGTATGCTCCAGGCAGCCATCACTTCAGTGGTTAGGATTTAACTCTGAGAACAGCTCAAACCTCACAGCCCAGTCTCCTCAGTCCAGCCTGTGATTGTAAAAGGATGCAAACATATTAAATAAAGTTAGAGCAACTAGACCAGCCCCTGTGCCGTGCCACAGAAAAGTCCATTGGGAAATCACATGCCACTATTCTGTCATTGTACAGAGAACTATGAAGATTCAAGTGCTGGAGCTACTACCGGTTCCAATTTTATTAAGATGCTTCCTGTAATCTTAAGTCTGTATATTTGTAATAGGCTTCTAATGCACTCTGAAACAACCTCCTAGATGAAACACAATCACTTTAGAAAGCCTCTCACGCTGCAAACCTTGGCATGACAGGCAGGCAGAATAGTGCTGAGACCCATTTACTTCAACTAAACTCACACGTATCAGCCAACAAGCAATGAAGAATTATGAAACTTGGCGAGTACCTCCCATTTTTAAAGAGAAAAAAAAAATCTGTATAAGGGGATGCATGCATGTGTACATACATGGGTATGTATTCTTCCTAATAGACAAGCAGAAGAGTAAGAGCTTAACTTGCAGTAGCAAGCTAATTCAGGAGGGCAGCATAGGAGAACATGACTTAGAAAGATTAATGACAAGCCATAACTTCAAACCACAAATGACTCTTTGTGCACAGAATTTATTCAGCTTAGTGTAGCTTAGGCCATCCCAGAAGACTAAGCAAGCTCTGCTACAAAAAGGATGGTTTTGAACAAAATGTCGTATACTTGAAACAAGAATGAATGGTTTACATGGATAAATGATGCAAGTGCAGCTGGCCTAAGTGGAGTAGGTCCAGGAGGAAGCAAAGCACTTTAGTCACAAAGGAATTAAAGTGTGTGGTCCTTTTCACAAAAACACTGCCTAGTTTCATTCATTCATTGGTGAGAGAAGTAGATGCAGTGAGATTCTCTCTAACGGCAAGAGTTAAGTCTCCTTGTTTTCTAGGTTTGGAATATGTGGACAACAGAATGCCAAAAAGGTGCGAGTCTTTCTGTGCTTAATGTATAGATTTTAGCAACAGCAGCTTTCACGTGTTTGAAATTTCTAAACTGCTCTGATGACCTCTTTGTTACAGGTGGCCTAGGACCACAGAAACATTTTCTGAAATAACTACTCTGCAAATCTAGTCTTTGACACAGTTCCTGTTCTTGTGAATCCTCCTGAATTCCAAGGGGCACATGGAAGAGACATAGCTACTGATGCACAGAACAGAAGAAAGGCCAAGGGCAGGCAGCAGACAAATTCCAGACACTTAAACATTTATTTGGCACTTCAATATATATTTCTTAAACATAAAACCCAACATTCAACAGCTGTCAGCACAGAAAAGAAAGGCAATACAAGTGTGCATATATGCACACACTCCAGTAGCACGGCACAAAGGTGAAGGCCATGCCAAAGCCAGGACAATCCCACAGAATTCTCTACGAGCTCAGCCTGCTCTGAGACCAGGCCCCTGCTAAGTCTTCACATCCAGGAGGAAAGGATGGGAATTCCACAGCCAAAACACAAAATTCCAGTCCTGGAATGAATCCTGATGATCTCCTGGTAGAGATGGTGACTTCCGAGTGTCTCCTTAGCATCCAAGTAAAGCTCTCTCCAGGTGTCTCCAGTTGCAAAGCTGAACTTCAGCAAGTTCTCCCTGATCATCATATACTTCACCTGAGTTAAGAGCATGAGAAAGGCTCATTTCTGAGAGGATATTTACTAGAGGCTTGATATACTAATTTCTTTTCCTTCTGATCTCTCCATCTGCAATTCTCACAGCCAGGACAAACCTCATGTGGGACGTTCACTGAAAGTCATAGCAGGACATGCTCCTTGTGCACCATCCTGCTTCCTAACACACAGAGTCAGACATGCCACCCAGTGGCGAGTGCCTTGTCAATACAATATTCAAGGCTGAAACCATCAAAACAGCTGATACTGAATAAATAGCTTCATGTTTCTATTCAGCTTTCCTGCTGGATTTCAGTAACCTATCGCTTGAATTTGTGTGTGTATGCATACATACTGGTCTGTATGCATACATGTATTCAGACACACACACACAGAGATCCATGAATAGAATACTGTAAGGAGAACTCTAATGTGTATGCACATTACATTTTACAAACTAGACATACACACTCAGTTCTGGTTTTTTTGCTTAATCTTAAAATAGCAAGTTTGAATTTCTGTTTCAGGGCAAATACCCTCAATGCCTCCCAAAGAGTCCTTAGTTATTTTAGTTTCCCAAATCTCTGTGATTACTTCTTATGACCTAGCTGGTTTTAGACTAATTCAGAACTTTTTCTGCCTCATGAAGTCTTCTGAAGAGAGAAGCCTTCTGAAACAAAGAAATAGGCTCTTGCCCACGGGGAGGAGGTGGACCTGTGCAGCATTGACACTTTGCAATACACTTGACTTTTGCAGGGCAATAAAAAAACCTGGAGGTGCTTTCTTGAATTGAAACTTCCCTTTTTCAGCTGCAAGTTGAAGGTATATCCTGCAGTGTCTCACAGGCCTGGCTATGCATCCATTCAGGGCTGTGTTAGCTGGTAGAGATCAGGCACCTATGGAGATACAGACAACAATCGAGGAAGTTATAAGCAGCAATACAATATCCTTCTTGAGGTACAGCATTCTATTTGAAGTTAATTATCCCATCACCACTGAGGGGAAGAGGGAAAAATGCTGGTGATGTTGCCAGGATAAGGTGAGGGAGTGCCTTAACACGCCGCTAACTCAGCTTTGGCACATGATGAGCAAACAACAATACAAAATTCAAAAGAAAAAAGAAATCTATGTTGCTCAGATAGGAAGACATGAAGTATTTAAAGCCAGGGATCAATTTCAAAGGACGGGGCCAGTAATGTTCCTGGCTTTCCTCTCTTCCAATCATTTAGGGCTATTCATTCAAAATGGGTACATGAACCCATCCAGGCAACCAGAATTGCTCTACCCCAGTCAGAGTTTCTGTTTCAGGGTCCTTACACCACAGAGGATGGAATAATCTCCACCCAGTGTAAAAAAAACCCCACAAAACAAACCCAAAAACCAAAAACCCAACAATTCTGAGTAGTCACTAACTTGAGCAAACAATACTTCAGGGACCCTGCTCTGACATCCTAGTTTGCTTACTTTCAGTGAGAGCAGAATGAACTATAAAACCTCTGTAAGACAGAACAGCTGCAAAACACAGGCACAAATGAGCAGCACATCAGCACATACAGACTGACAGCAGGGTTTAATACACATAGAGTACAAGCTTATTTCCAGGAGAAAAAGCATGTAACACTGCCATGCTGTGGCATTTGAGACTTTAGGAGGAAGAACAGAAGCAAATTAGTGGGACACATCACAGTCTTCACTCTAGGCTTCCGTTTGAAGATTTGGTTAATTTTTTTTTTAATTATTCTGAGAAGTCGCATATTTAAGTACAGATACAATTTCTTGGTTTTCTGAAAATTACTCCCAGCCCAACTGCCTTCCCTCCACGTTCTTGGTTCAAAGCACATAATGTTATAGTCACAAAATCATTTGAGAACTTGAAGGGAAACAGTCAAAGCAAGGCCTTGAAACTTTCACTGCTGCTAAACAGTGTATTGCCAGAAAGGCCTGCAAATGGGTGTAAAATGAAGCCAAAAAGAGCCATCCATAATTTGGGTACTTTCAGCAATAACCTCCTTTCTTTGTCTTACAAACCCAATATAGCATTTTTCCCCACCACCACTTAAAAATTTGATTCTAAAACAGCTGCAAAAAATGAATTTATTTTCAAGGTGACTTGTTACAGGATCATAGGATAATTCAGGTTGGAAGGGACATCACCTAGTCCAACTTCTTGCTCAAAGCAGGGTCAGCCATGAGCTCAGACCAGGTCACTCAGGGTCTTACTCTGTCTGGTCTTGAAAACCTCCAAGAATAGAGACTGTATAGTTTCGATTTCAACCACCTGTGAGGACCCAGTTACACAACAGTGGATTGTAAGCTTTTGCATTTTACTGCAGAGAAATAATGTTAGGATGTAAAATCTTATAGAAGACTGAAACATGGGTTAATTTGTAGGTTTCAATCATTACTAACCTGGGAAAACTTAACTCTTCTTTTCCTTATTCCTTTTGTTTGACGCTGGTCCAACCTCCCCCCAACATTCTTAGTCATAGAATTAGACATTTAATCTGTGTTAAAGATGCCTTTGGGAGGCTCTTACCTTCATTCAGATGAACTCTGAGGACCTCATCAGGATTTTTTCTGCAAGTTCTTTGGCTGTTCCTGAACCAAAAATGACCTTTTGTTTGATCAGAAGAATGTATCGGTGCAATCAAACTTGGAGGCAGGAACTCAGGCAGCCACAGGCAAACATTAAAATGGCAGGATGTCGTAGGAGATAAATTGACTTCAAGATCAATTTATGAGGTGGAGTCTGAAGACCCTCAAGAGATGGCTCAGATTTTGCCAAAATCCATTGAGTAGCAAGCTATTTGGAAGGCAGATTTTCTAATCAGAGCTTAAAAATCAGACAGGAAACTTTCACTGGGGACTGTCAGATATTCAGCTGAGCACACAGTTGCTCAGCATGAGCAAATATGAGAAATACTTTCATGGACTGCTGTTAAGGTATGCTACAAACTGTTTCCACCAGTGCTGAGGGTGCATTAAAAGTCACTGCAGCTACCAGAATCTACTGCTGATTCTGAGCAGTAGCATTTGTAAAAGCTGACTATAAGCAACGATGAGAACGTCCCCAGAAGTTTCTGGGTGAAAGAAGCTGAGGTGCTGGGGAAGATAGTGACCTCAGGAATGCAAAAAATAACTGGGAGTGTAGAACTGGCTCTCAGCAGGAGCTTTGGCGACTTCAAGAATGTGTTTTATAGGTCAGTACAGTTTTAAAATTTCAGTGCTTAGCTGTTGATTGCTGGTTTGTTCAGATAATGACTTACATAGGCTTCACTAACCTTCTCCACACCACTACAGTACAGAAATTTTGTACTCTGTGCATGGACACTGAGTCAGATTGGTTATACTTAAATTGACAGATGCAAGATTTGCTCTCAAAACCTGTCTTTGAAAACTTAATATTGCCCACTGCAGACAGTATATCCGGCTCCATGACCAATGAAATACCCAAAGCAAGCTATACAGATAGCCAACATGATGCAAAGACAGACATATATCTATATGTATGTGAAAGAGAGGGAGAGACAAATGCCAAAACTGACTTAATACTTGTTTGAATACCTCCTTCCGGAACGACATATGTACAGGGATTCTGGGGGTCTAATTACAAAAGCTGTATTTCCAGCAAAGGCTTCTTATGACAAAGAGCTGACAATGCAGCCATGCTCCTTATACATGGAAAATAAATATCCCAGCTTGCAAATTAACAGGTCATCATCTATTCAAGTTAAGTATTATCAAATACATCTTCAGATTTAAAAACCAAAAAACTAGAGAGGAAACTACAAGTACAGGATCCTGCCCTTATATACGGACCCCGCTCTAAACAAGAGACATTTCATTAAGAACAAATTAGGAATGGAAACAGAGCCCAGAACTTAAGGTCTGTCTGGTAATGATTTTGTCTGAATACATAGTCTGTAATAGCTTTTCTTTGCATCCACTGGGGACTCGGATAATGAAGCTGGAGCTTAAACACATTCCTTTATTTTTCTGAAAGGGGTATTTCTGTTCCTTCAACCCAGGAATTCTGATCCACACACCTCCGCACTAAAGCCTTCCCATCTTTTTACTCCCATCTACTGTACAGCTGCTGTGGAAACTCTCAAATGGAAAACAGTGAGCAAATACGTGCAACAAAGCTGGACTGTTACTCCACCTGAAAGAAATTACAGGATTCACTGTGCTGCTGTAGCTGTTCTGCCAGTGACTGTGTATCTAGTAGGAAAGAGATTAAATGGAAAGTTCTAGCACAGCAAAATTAATCTGGCACACATTTTTGATAAACGGTACCACTGTTTGTGTTATTCTACCTTTCTTCATTCCTCCTGTACAAGTTTTCATCACTGCAGCTCAGCTGGCTCTGCCTGCACCAATGAAAAAAAAAAAAAGAGCAGAGCACTGTCATCTTTAGAAATTTTGGTTCTTCCTTCCAACACATCTTTTGTTTTCCAGCTCTTCTTATTTAGTACTTCAATTATGGTGCGAATTTAGAATGATAGGTGGTACATAAAATGTTGTGCACCACATAAAAGCCACACTGTAAGCTACCTGTCTGTACTGGTTCCAGATTCAATTGTTAAGAGACAGCTTTGTTCTTACCATACCCCCAACATAGGGAAGCCCCACATATTGAGCTTACCATGCTGGGGTGTACCTCTGAATGGTTCACAATTACTCTTTCCCCTTCAACCACTGAGATTACAGCAGTTGTTTTACAGGTGGGTCCACTGCATGACAAAGCTGCTTCTGGGCTAGATGCTAACCCAGGCCACAGTCCAGACCATTTAACACAGCTAATCCCATAATAGGTGTCAAATTAAGGCCAGGAGATGCGAGATGAGGAATTCTAACACTTGCACTGATCACTGAGTCAACATGTATCAGACTTGCAAAACAAATTCAGCTAGTTCTCATTTTAAGTTGAGCGTATACAGTCCTTGACTCCTCTCAGGTTAAGAGTTCTCTTCTAGATGTCCCACTGAATATATGTGGCCAATCTTTTCACAGATGGTTTAATACCGCTGCACAGAGAGTTATGAAGGCAATAAAACACAGTGGAATACTGTATTGAGAACAAAACTAAGAGGATATTGGCAATCGTTAGTACTTAATATTTGCTGATTAAAACCTTCATGGTCTAGTTGACAGAACTAGATCGCTAAAAAGAAAAAGAACAGAAAAATCTCAGAGTAAGAGACAACAAAATCTGTCAGAAGAGTTAAAAACAGACAACATGCACATCCAAGCCAATGAATAGTTATTGACAAAGCACTGTTTGCATGCATGTTAGCAGTCACAGAGATCAAATCTTGGCCTTTGTAAGCAACCAACCTGCTGCTGCCCTTCACTTCATCCAGCTCCTTCTGCAGTCTGGCACTCTTCTCCTCTTCCTCCTGAAGCTTCCTCTTCACCACACGAAGCTCCTGCTGGGCTTCACACTTAATGTCGTTGGCTACAACCACTGCAGTCTGCAGATCGGCTTGAAAACGCCTCCATTCTTCTGTATCTTCCTAGAAAGAGCAATTAGAACCTCAAACTGTGTGCTGTAAAAATGTTCCAAAGTAGAAATTCATAGGTACAAAAAGCAAAAGTAATTTGCAAAGGACCTATTATATGTTTCCTTCATAGGCAAAGAGAATGGAGAATGAAAGGATGTAGAAAGTTCTTTCTACAATTGTTCTAGAAAACTACAATACTTCTCTTAGATCCAGCGTTGCAATAAAAACTCCATTTAGATTTGCCATGGAGTCTAAGCCTTACCTTCATTTGCTTAGTCAGTGCCTTCAGCTGCCTCTCTGTATCTTGTTTTTGTTCTTCCAGCTTCATTGCTTTACCTAGGAACAGTAAAAAAAGGGAAAAGACTATTAAACACATAAGGGTAAGAGTGAACACTGAAAATGAGAGGGCAGAGCAGCTTATTTTACTTTGCTTCTAGTAATGCCATTGAACAGACTAAACTGAAATTGAGATACATGAATCAGGAATGGAATCAACAATAGATCTATTACTCGAGCAGCTCTGAAATAGTTCGTTATTTTGAGGCATTAAACCAGACACTTAAGTTTACAGAATCACACTGCAGGAGCACCCCAGGGAACCCTGGTAGGTGAAATGTGCCCCTCTCCCACCAGGTGGCAGCTCCCTTTCCACACCATGACAGCAATCTCCACTTCGCAGCTCTTATTAGTGCTAAAAGCTCTTTGAAAGGCCAGTAATTCCAGTTTCTAGAATCGGCAATACATTCTTCGCTGAAGAATGAGCCTTGGAGACTGTCTCTAATATCACTCCTATATGACTAACTGTTAAAATAGCATCTTTTGTGAATGAACAGAAAGGAATGGCCAAAATGGGAATACTTCTAGAGTGAGGCTCTTGTCACAGGTATCAAGACATGCCTCCTCCTCCCCGTTGCAGCCATAACTGAGACCCCTGAATAAGTTCACTTAAATCCTTTTTAGCTCCACCTACTTTCTAGGTCACTGATGAGCTGGTTATTGTGAAGTTTTATAGCACGATGTTGTTCCACCTGGTCCTCCAACTCGAAAATGGTCTCCTTCAGATTTTTTATATCTGCTTCATTCTCTGATGTTTTTTCCTGCAGCTTCTGGCTGGTCCTGCTCAGTTGCTCAGCCTGCCGGTCACACACCTCCTTCAGCTGAACACACTCATTCTCAGCCTGGAATGGAGGAAAGCAAGCTGCAAGTTTGTATTTATTTAAGAGATATGATTAATTAGATATTTTACTGGGCATCTCATCGACTTAAGAACTGAACCTGTGTTCTAAGCATTCCATAAACTGAGTTTCAGTGTGAATGAGACAGTTTCAGGAAAAAAAGATGAGCTATGAATGTCACTTTTCTTTCCTGGCAATAAAGATAATAAAACAAGATGCTACAAAGGAAATTAAAGTTTTTATATGATGATCGTAATTCCAAACCAGTATCTGCACATAATGAACAGAAAGCAATTACATTGCTGGAAAGCTCCACATCTTTTTATGTATCACATTATGAGAGTGGTGTCACTGCCTTAGGGCCGAGACGACAATGTTTGTCCACACTAACAATTTTGCTGCTTTTACCACCTGCGTTTTCAATGGATTGTGAAAACATACATAGCAGAGCTAGCTACTGCAGATAGTATACTTCTCAATACTGGACATCTGGAATTACTGAAGGGGGAATCTGCCGCACTTCAGTTTGTTGGCTCAGGCCCACAGATCAATGATTCCAGGTTTGGGGGAAGATCTCTGAGTATGAGCAAGTCATGGAAAAGCTAGGTGCGGACTGCCAATTCAGTGAGCAGCACTGGCACAGCCTGACTGAAGGCAGCCTTACAGAAGCCTGTGGTCTTATTTGGGTGTCACAAATAGCCAATGATTCAAAACAGCTTAATTCAAGGGAAAGGAAGAGTAAAAAGGAGGAAATCTGTGGTTTCCAAACCAAGCAATAAAAGTTTGGTACAGAGTCTGAGCACTCAGCAGTTTTTCATTTACTCTTCATAAGCTGCAGCTCCAGTAAGCACTTGGGAGCTTCCCCTCCTGACTCCATTTGCTGTGGTCACCTGTTTAAGCTGAAAGGACATCTGGATTTTCTAAATCACTCAAATCATGAAAGTGCTTTTTGGCAATGCTCTCTTCCTCTGCAGCTAGCCAATTTTACTGTTCTTCTCACAATCCCTTCCTCATACAGGAAAGGCTGCACACACTATCACTCTTTCTGAAGCAGTGGTGCATAATCACGGGCTCATGCTTTATTAACACTGGTTCTATGGTGCCTCACATTGCCTCTGTCTTCTGAACATCCAGGATCACACAGAAAACAGAAACAGTAACTGACTTCAGCTTGCTTGGAGCAAAGCTACAAACTGCCAAAGGAGGCAGAGAAAAATTGTTCTAAAACAAATCCATTTTTTTTGCTATTACTTTACCTATCCCAAAACAGAATACTTTGCAGTTTTGTAAAAGTATTTTAGTTTTATGAAAATAATCTCATCTGGAGCTTGACTGTGCATCACTAGTCATGTTGCCGTAAATATCAGCTTCCCTGAGCATTAGCACATGTCCTTATGTTCTCATGACACCTATAGTTGACTACTAATTAATCATGATTAATTATTCAGAATTTAATATTTGCTTCCAACTACTCATGCCCTTCTCTCCATCTGGATTACCAAATGATTTTCACTAATATTTGTTCACATAATACCAAAGTAATTTTTTTATTGACCTGTTCTTTGCTCCAATTTTGATAAACACAGTTCTATTTACTAATAACCAATGGCTGGGTAACAATCTAAAGCCCAACAATTACCCGTTTATGGAAGGGCAGATAAACAACCATTGTATTTTACAGCTGTTACCACTTTACCTTAGATAGCAGACCCTGAATGTGCTTCAGTTCACTGTTTGCCTTCAGCAGCTCTTGTTTAAGCTCCGTGCAAGATGCTTCTAACTGATCCTTTTCTGCATGGGCTACTTTCAGCATCTCCTGCACCTCAGAGTTGTCAGTAGTACAACCCATCGCATTGATTTCCGCAGCCTTCTGTTTCTCACTCTCTAACTGAGTTTTGAGAGAGCCGTTCTCAATTTTTAGACCTTCCAAGGCAATTTTACAGTCCTCCAGAGTTTTTGTCACTGTGCTGTTGCTCTGCTGTTCTGCTTCTAGAAGTTTAAGCAGTTTCTCATTTTCTTCTCTCAGGCTTTTAATCACCTGCTGGGCATCTTGATGCTCCCTCTCTAAGCTTCGTAGGCTGCTGGTTAACTGTTGCTGGATGTTGAGCAATTTCTCTCTTTCAAATTGTGCTTTTTCAAGAACTTCCGCACACTTCTGTTCCAGTTCAAGGACCTTCCCCTCCTGAGCTCTGCTTTCTTCATTCTTGGATCGCTCTTGGAGAAGAGTCATTAGCTTCTCATTCTCTTGGCTCAGCTGTTCTGCTCTATCTCTATGTTGACGAAAGGAAGTCTCCAGTAGAGCTTTCTCTTCCACCAGCTTCTCATTTTCTGTTGTCAGCTCCTGCACCATTTGCTGTTGATCCGACAGTTCCTGCAAAGTGGCTTGTAATTCTTCTGCTGTGCTGTGGTGGTTCTCCTCCATTTTTTGTATTCTCTCTGTAAGAGATGCAACAGAAAGGTCACTAATATTGTTTGGAGAACTTCCTGTAGTGGAGCACTTGGAACCTTTGAAGTGGTTGCTGTTGGAGGATGTTGGCCTGGAAGGTACATCTGCAATATGTTCAAAATCGGATGCATCGGGTGACAAGGAAGCTTTAGTCACATCACTGCTGGAGGAACCCGAATTGCGTAGGGCGCCCCCGTTCACACGCTGCCTGTGCTCACCCATTTCACCTCTTGACACATTTTTTGACGGGCTTCCAAAACTGGATTCTTGGGTAGTTGGGGTTGGGAGGCTGCTGTCACCTCCACTGCTTGTTGTTGTGTCTGAGAGAGGAGAGTTTTCTAAATAAAGCAATTTCTCTTTCAAAACACGATTTTCTTCTCCCAAGCTAGCAAGCTCTTTTTGAAAAGTCCTGTTTTTTTCCTGAAGGGTTCGTATTAATGGATCTATGTCAACAGGTGATACTGTTTCTAAATTTTGGTTGGAAGCACCCATTCCTTCAATATTAAGTGACCCTTTCTCTTTGCATTTCTTCAATTCACAACGGAGTTTGGTAATTTCAGAATCTTTCGTTTTTGCTTCTGCCAGGAGTTCTTTAACCTGAGATTCCAGAACAGCCTTGTCACCAGTTTCATTTTCTTGCTTAGACTTGCTAGTGGGACGCACGTGTTTGGTAGGAGTCGGTGTACCGGAAGAGGTGGGGCTGGGTTGTGTTTTCCTAGTATTGGCTTGACCACGCAATACAGCTCGCTCTCTGGATACTGATGATGATATTTCCCGGGGTGCTGGAATCCCTGTGCGCTTTGCAGCTGAAACTGTTCCTTGAAGAGGAAGAGATGAGGCAAATTGAGCTAGTTCATAAAGAAAACAAGTCACACAACAACAACACTAGACCCTAGAGCAGTCTTAGAAAAAACACCTGAGTGTTTGAATAGGTTTAGTCATGACTGAGTGTGTGGATTCATGTTTCACAAAGGCTTGCGTTATTTTGCATTTCTTTCTCTCCTACCCCCCACAAAGGTACACAGTCCGCTGAACTTTCCCCCAGTGTAATAATATAATATGTAGATGTTCCAATACATGAACTGCAACCCCCAATACCAGGATATTACTTATTTGAAAATAATAACAAAATATCTTTACACTACTTTGGGGAAAAGTTCAGTAACTTAAAAAAGATATCATCTTTGAAGAAAATTTATTTTTATGACACATGAGTATTCTATCATACATGAAATAAAGGTATTTGCATTATGCTCCATTTATGCAGATCATCATAAAAAAAGATCTGAAATATTCATGCTGACCACAGATTCAGCGAAATACAAAACTATCGTTTGATACTTTTAACACTAAGACAATTGTGTTGCTGCAGCTCCTTCACAGAGATGGAGAAGAGATTTTTCGTGTTACAAGCTTCCATCCTCATACGAAGGAAGAGCAAAAGGAGGTTCAAAAGTTAATTTTGTTCTGGGTGGTTTTGGTGGGGTTTTTTTTGTTTCTTTTTTATTATTATCCAACCAACTTAATGGCAAAGCATTATGTGATTATAAGGGAAATAAAGTTTCTGGGTTGCTGATCTTCAAAGCTCTCCTTTGGAATATGGGACCATGGGTACTGAAGAAACAGTAAGAGCCATCCTAACCACAAATGTATTAACAAGCTGGTTAAAAAAAAGTAGCTGGTTCAAAGGGGAGGTATTTTATGTCACTACAAGGGGCAACACTGTGAATTTAAGAAATTCCTGTTTTCAGGACCTTAGTCAGAAGGAAAAGCCATAAAATACAAAGCCGTAAAGTTTGAGTTATGATACAATGAAGAGGTGTCATCTGATGTAGCCACATAAACAGGATGCACAGGCCAGTTATGCAAACAGTAAGAGCTAGTGAGCCAGTGTTTGCAATAAAAACAAGTTCTAGAAGGATTCTGGGGGGAATCCTAGAATCAATTACATCTCCCTGCGTTTAGGAGGCTCTCTTTGCCAAAACCCATATGCAGCATTCACAGAAAGCCAAAGGGCAGTTAAGACCAAAGGGGGAGCAGGCTCCTTGCCTTACACAGCAAGCAGTGTCATAACCCTCCCACAGCATTTTTTCATGCCAAGGAAACCTGGGTGCAGGAATGCAGGGCAGTGAAGGGTTAATATTAACACCACCCAGTTTGCTCAGCATCTCTTTTGAAGAATGCACTAGGTTTATAAACCCCACACAAACAGGAGCCCCTCCTCCTTTCTCCCAAACAAACACACTCTGCAGCAGGCACAATAAACACCCGGAGACAAAGAGCAGCTGAAGAAAAGACCCCTGAACACAGAGGCGCTGTGCTGGGAGGAGAGCACAGAAAGGGCTCTGTGATGGCAGGGGCACGATAAGGCCAGAGACAAAGGCTCCAGTGTTTATGGAAGCGATAGCAGGGACAGTCTGGTCGGACAGCGAGCAGCCCACACAGCTTCATTTAGTCATCTACAGCTGGAGGCGCCAACATATCGAGGCAGCTCCAGCAAAAAGTGCAACGCAAGCAGAGATGGGACCTTTTCCACTGCAACTCCAATGGCGGCTGCTGCTGCTACTCCAGACCTGACAATTCACTTTGCTTCTCAGAGCTGAAGGCCTCAGCTCACTGCTCAGCTCATTTCTTAACCTGAGGGCTCCCAGCCGCTGAGATCTGGCACCTGTATGACGTGTTCACACTGAGCTCAGCAGATGAGCAAAGCTTTTAGTGTCAATGCAGCTAACACTGTAAGATGAAGAACAAGAGGAAAACTGAATGGACTGTGATGTGATGCGTCGCTTCCAGTGGAGAAATACCAGCTCAGCACAGCTCCTTCTTGCTCAGAGGCAAAGGTTCACGTGGGGTGAAGCCCAGGTGTCCAGGCAAGAGAACACAAGCCCTTGTTTGAATATGTCTCTTGAACGTACAGTAGAACAAGTGTCCAGAGTAGAGAAGCAGTACTCACACAAGCTATAATCATAGTACAGATTTAAGACATAAAATATGCATTACAAATGGCCACAGATGTTCTTCAATGGAGCCTAAGGGGTGGATTTAAAGCTTTCTGTTATGTCTTGGACTTTCATTCAATCTGAAGGGGTTTTCTACCGTTATAATAAAATTTTATGACAAAGCACATGCTCCAAATAACCCTTTTTTTCCCCCCAATGCCCAAACAGTGCAATGACATGACTGTCATCTGATCAGCACGTGACTGGGTAGTGCTATATAAGTAGTGGGTAGTGCTGACTGGGCAGTATTACACACATTACAAGAAATAATGACGCTACTACACACTGGTACAAATTGCGTGGCACTGAGAAAACCACCTTTTCCTAAAAGAAATGTAGCATTTCTGGTAGCAATGCCAGCGTGCTTCTAATTGCCACCAGATGACAACTGCAACATCATCTGAGCAAAGGAAGACATATACATAAGGATAACAATTAAGGATATTAAACTGGGATTATCTCTACTTCACCAGCTTGCCAACCAGTGCAGGCTCCCAGCTTACTCAACCTGTCCCATGTGTTTTGTAAGACTCCGTTCTCTGCTGACTTGTTCTGGCATACATCACAAAGCACTTGCTACCCATCAATAACCATTACCCAAGCTGGTTTTTTTCATGACATAGAAGTGTTTATGTATTTTCCTCTCTCCACTCTCCAAAACAGTGCCATGCAATACTAAAACATAGAGATTCCAGAAAATAAATAGTTCTGAATGCACATGTAAGTTGATTGCAAAACGCCAAAGCAACCATAAGCACTACTTTAAAGTCCATTTTATGGGTGACTCCCCCTCTGAATGACCTTGAAATTGAGCACGTAGCAGTTATAAATGGAACAGCCAGCCCCACAGCCCGAGGCGCCCACTATGCAGGGACTGCATTTAGGGCTGTACAAGTCACCCTGATGACCTGATTAGCTCGACATCCCACACTGGTTATGGTCTATGGGAGACTCCAGGCAGACGTGTGCCTGCCAAGCTGCAGAACGCAATCGGGCATTGATATATGTTGCTGCTTAAAGTGGCTGGAATCACACAGAACTTCACTTCCTAGAATGTGTTGCTTGTTTTGAGCAGGGAAGAGAAAAAACAATCAACCCTGCATCTCTAAGGACATTCCAGAAAAAGAAAAAAAACACCAAACACACAAACAACCAAACAAAAAACACCAAAACCAAACCATTACATACCTTTCTGTTTGGTCAAAACAGTGCTACGGCACCTCATTCCTGTTCTCCCTGTTCATCCACTCTACCCAACCTGTTTCACCAACTTTGAACACAACCACTTTCCCACTGTCCTACGTATCCAAGGTCAGGCTACCTCTGACCAACAGTGTATTTCTCATTCCCTTTGAGCCACACCTAACCTCCCAGTCCCACACTCACTCTGCTAATGGGCTCAGCTTGCATTCCCCCCACTTCGGAGGAACTGGGAATTACTCCTGAATTACTCCACTGAGAGTTATTGCCTGAAAACCTGTTTTGCTCAGGCTGAGGTCACCTCATCGTCATGTGCCTCGCTTTGGCACCCAGTAAGAACTCCTCCATTTTCAGTATCAGCCATGCTCTTCAGGTGTGAGGGATTAAACCTTAACACGTATGTAGAGGTTATAATTTTCAAAGTGCTTTAAAATTAAGAGCTAGTTAACTCAAATCCTCTGAAACACATAATTGATAACTCTAGGTTACAGGACACGGAAGCAGAGAGAAATGAAATGCCTCACCCAAGGTCACAGTAAATCAGTAAGGATTAGGACCCTGGAGCTCCTGGCCGGCGGCCTGCTGTGCAGCTTTGTTTGCACCACTTTCTGCCAGGGAATACTCGCCGACTTTCCACTGGTGTCAGAAACAAAGCGGGACTTTAATGAGATAAAGGTTGACCCCTCATAATGATCTTTAGCCATTTTAATCCCATTTTCAGCACAGCTACCATGTTTTTCACAGAAGAAAGGATCAGGATTACTCTTCAGTTTTTCCACATAATGATCTATTTTTGACCTAGCTCTCAGCACCTGCCACATCAGCTCCCATAGGGGCATCCACAACCAGGAGGAAATGGACTATGGAATGGAGAAAATCATTTCCCAATCCCCCAAGGCGGAACACATCAGGCTGCTGTTCAGAAGTGAAGTCCATGCAGTACGGCTAATGTAATTACAGTGCTAGCAGGGTACAGGAAAGTAGATGCCAAACATTTTACCATAGTCACAGGGAGGACACACATGATATTTTGAGATGAAGATTCATTAAGTTTATCTGCCTTCACACTCCGTGTGCTCTGAGATAGCACATTATCACTGTGTTCCCAGTAAAGCACTAGTCCTGAAGGTCCATTTATTTTACTTGGCTCTTAAGTATACTTAACAGTTCAAATACTTGCTTCTCCAATCCCAGAGCAGAGGAAGAATCCCAGCTGGAAACTGACTTCATTTGACCACAGAACTACCTTTGGAAACATTCTAATTTCTGCCTTGAATCTATTTTTTGGAACTGGAGTCAATACAAGATTATTTGCCTCTGGCCTTTGTACCATTTCTGTCCTACAACATACCCTTTTCTTAATCCTTCCCTCCATCAACATATTAATAACCCAAAGGTTAATGCCATGGGCTTCTGCTGTTCCAGGGATGGAATTAACAGGAAATGTTCCATTTTATACTTTTTTCCTAAATTTTAATCCTGTCATCTCTTAAGCTAAGAACAATAAAAACACGTTTTCTTCAACAAATTTAAAAATCCATGTTAGTAGTTCATTCTTCCACAGTTTAAGTAGGCACTAAGTCTCCTGCATGTAGAATTCATCTATGTAATTTAAGCATGCTGACCTCAGATTCATTTCAGAAAGCATTTCAGTCATCTAAGACTAAAACATGAAGACAGATGCATCTTGGGTGTGATGTTTTTAAACAATGGATACCTTATTTGAATTGCAAGGGCAGGATAACAAGAAATAAAAAAAAGCTATTCATAGCACTCTGCAATATTAAAGTCACACGTTTCAAAAAGGCAAACTGTTGCCTGCAGACAAGTTTGTACTATCATGATTATCTGCTGCTAAGAGGACTGTCACATCTCGCTCATTCTAGCTCCTGCATTTGCAACAGAACAGCTATTTCACTGTCTTGTGTCTCTTTGCCATCCTTCCCACCTCAAAAGGGGATAGTGAAACAAAAGAGATAGCAACAAGAAATTATGGGCTAACTCATAGCCTCCTTGCCAACAGAAGACCGTGATTCTTCCATTTGTCTGGAGTTCTGTTTCCATGCGCTAAGATATTTTAATAAATTTTACCATCTGAACAGAACTCCCCAACCTCAGATAGAAAAGTATTCCTGCAGTACTCTGAGGGAAAGGTTAGTATAAATCACGTGGGCTGCAAGCATTTAGCAGAATGGCTAAGTAAAGAGAACCCTATTAACAGTCCATGCTTGTACAGCAAATAAAAAGAGTTTTAAACCTCCCATACAATTTTACTGTGCTTCCTCACACATGGTTTAGCTGAAATAGGTCCTTCTTACCAGTTTTGGTTTTCAGCTTATCCTTGGGCTGTGACTTCGGTAGATCCTGGACTCGGTATGACTGTAGTTACTCAGGCTTTGCCAAGATCTCACTGAGGATCCACAGCAGCATCAGTAACACACAGCACACAGGTAACGCAGCCATGTACTCATACGTGCTCAGTCTTCCCTATGTAAGGCCCTATTACTGTTTTTAGCCAACTTGGTATTTCTTATGTAAAAGAAATCTGGGCCACATATGTACCTTAATCCCATCTTTTATTACAGCTAGTGTAGGAAGCCAAGATACAGATGTCTGATGCCATTTCAGATGCCCTTTAGGTGTATTTAAAGTACCTTCACTGAGCTGAAAGATTTGACAGTGCCTTTGGGAGACCTGTTCTCTGCTTGAGAGGCAGACAGAGAGCAACTGGGATGTCTGAAGACATCTACAGTGGCACTAGACATTAAACTGAACAGTCAGGCTTTCACAACAAATTTAAAGGCTGGTGTTACAAGGCAGGTAACAGCAGCTTTAACGTGCCATTTTCAAAATTACTTCAGTACCCAAGTACCACCACCACACTGTGACTTCCAGCCACACAATGAACTTCACACAAGGCATTAACATGTGAATTCAGAACATCACTGATCTGAATTAAGTCAAAGCCAAATGAGAAGAGATGGTATTAGTGTGGAGCCACTGCACACTCTGACTCCTTATGATGAAGTAGTACATGATACTGGGAGCCTAGTCGTATTTTCTGTATTTTGTCAACTCTGAGTAAAGTTTTCAAGAACCTAATTAACTTGTGGCTTAAAACCCATTTTCCAGAAGTGGCTAAGCCACTAAGCTCAAAGCTTAACTGAAAGCCCAGAGGACTTGGCAGATCACTTTCACTCTGCTCCACCATTGATCCTGAGATTGATATTGAGACTGATTAAGAGGGAATGAGGAATGTCGCTCGGAAAATGATGACTATAGAGCACAGAAGGAGGACTGGTGTACATTTGACTCTTTTAAGTACTTTTTCATTAAAAGATTTCAGAGTTTTGCACATATATCTACTTCATTGAAATGCCCTGTTTTCCTGCCCTTTATTCCCCCCTTTCTTTAAGCAAATGAAGTTTAAAAAACTTCCTCTGCTAACCAGAGATCTTCCGATATCCTAATTAACAGGAAACACGCTGACACATTTCACAGTGGCATGAGAAAAAGTAAACATAACTGCTGAAAAGTAGGCCAGATACAACAGCAGCCCTCATCTGTGCTGCTGTGCTGTGTCATACAGGTATCCACTCTGAGGCAAAATCCCTGTAAGTGTTCTGTTGTTTAATGCTTCTATCTTTAAACCTCCAGACATAATAACAGTAAGACAGCTTAATAGCAAATACTGAACGGATGCATATAACTAAATCAGTTCTAATTGCTTCTTAGGGGTTAGAACAAAAGCACAACTGGATGCAGAAGGCCAGATTTTCAAAGAGATGAAGATGCCCAGAGATGCAGATCAGGACCTACTGATACTTTCAAGACTGCTTAAGCTGTTCAGAACTTATATCTGAGAGTGAAACGTTTAAAATTTCTGGTCCACCATCAGCTTAGGTTAAAGAATGACACTATAGCACTGTGGCAGACTATTCAACTTGACCTACTTGATACACAAAGGGAATGGGGTGAATGGGTAAGCTGTTAGCATTTATCAGTGACCACAGCATTGGTTACTCCTTTAGATAATGCTCAATAATTTGAAAAAGCATACCATTTTCCATCTCTTTTAGGGTTGTCCTGCAGAAAGACAATGCTCTCTGCTACTTGGTCTTTATGCAACAACGAACAAAGCAAACCTAGGCTTGGCTAGCCATGTTTCCCCTGAATTAGTCTGTTTGCAGAGTATTAGTCATAGAGGCAACACCTTTACAGGTCAGCAGCTCTTTGGGAAGGTTCCTTGCACTCCACCTAGCTTTAAAAAAGACAAAGAGATGGCTGCAGAACAAAGGTAGTTTTGATAATCTAACACTAATTATACAGAAGTATCTACTCAAATAAGGCCTTCTACTCTTACACTTAGTAAACGTAGACTAAAAAGTAAATTATAACATGAACTTTTTTTCCTGAAGAATTTTAAAGGTCTGTTGGACCGTCTAGACTGCCCAACTACATTCCCTGTGGAACAGGTACAATATGCAACAGAAGGGAAAAGCTAAAAGACTTAATGTAAAGATTTTGATATATGAAATCATTGTGGACAGTGTAGGGAAGCAACTCGGGTATCGATATTTGACAAAGAAGAAAAGAGTAAGAGACCAAAGAAAGAGAAATAAAAAATTTATTACCAAGTATTAGGGAACAGCAGATACCTGCATTTGAATAGTTGTACCACCAGAGGTTCCAAAGAAAATGCAGCAAATAAGCATCTTGATTTGAGCAATTCCTAATTTAAGACTAGAGAGATCCCTGACATTAGAGCTGAAGATTGTAAAGGTGGGCTTATTTTTTAGAAGATAGGAGTTTAGAAATCTGGGTGCAAGAAGCACACTACAAAAGGCACTGTTTTGGTAATTCAAAAACTAAGTCATGACAAAACTACTTGTCATCCATTTAGATCTGAAGTACTGGTAGGACATTCTTTTGAAGGGTGGCCACTGGAAGAGACTCTCCCGTGGTAGGAATGCAACCCAATAGGAGAGCTGACCTTAGATTTGAAGCATCTCCATTTAGTTCAAATTTTAGCATCTAAACCAAGAGAAGTGTACAAATGGGCTGACTAGTACTCTTCAACTTCACAAGAGGCCCTATTTACACTGTCCCCTTCAGTAAGTTATATAGTGGGTTTAGAAGAGATATCCAGGGAATCTCTGCTGCACAATTAAGGAATTTCTTAAAGAGCACAAATATTTTGGTTTCAGCTTGTTGAATTCACCCTGATCAATAACTCAGTCATCTTGTTCGTTGTTAGACAGAAAGTCACATTTAATTCTTCTACAAGTGTTAAAATGAAAATGGAAAAAGAAGATCAGCTCTTCTCAGCATCTGGTGGTTCCAAGCTCTTTGCACAGCCACAACAAGAACTGAAGCTCAAGTTCACATTGTCACAGCTCAGTGCTGTTGCAGTGGAAACAAGGTCGCATTCAGAAGGTAAATGAGACGAGATCTGATCAAAATCCTGTTCACAAAGTCTCATTGTGAATTTCAGTCTTCCAGTTCTTTCCTCTTTATGGGCCTGTTCACATACAATTCCTCTTTGAATAACAGCAGTAGTTAAAATCTCTTTACCCTGAGAGACATGCCACTGTCCACACAAAAGAGCTCCTCTGAACATTTCTTATGCTATTTACTTGGGTTTTCTGAAGGTTTGTTAAGTCTCAAATGAAAACTCAAGCTTGGATATGCCCATCATTAACATAATACAGTTTTGTACCCCGTACAAAACCAGCACAGGTTGTACTGCAAGAGGGAGCTTTTACTCAGAAGCCTAAGGACCAAGATACATCTGTGAAGCACATTGGCAAAGCTAAGAGGCAGCAAGAATTGTTCTATGCATACGTATCCTTACCCAGCATGCCCAGTCTTTGCTTTCACAAGTTTCCCTTTCAAATTTGCTCAGGAGTCAAGAAGCATCCAAAGGGTTTTACTGGGCCACAAGCCTCTAGCACCAAGAGAATCATGAGGGTACCACTGCGTTCACCGCTGAAATGAGGTGTACAAAAGTCCATGGAATAACCAAACAGTGTACATCACGTCTGCCAATGGAGGTGCAGATTTCAAGCGTAATTGCAATCTCCCACTGTGCTGCTTTGGATTTTTAGAGTACCAAGCAACAACATTGGCATAACAAACGTTTAGCCATCCAAAGCAAATGGTCCAGCAAATGTTGAGGGAAACTCTATATCATACACTGACTGGAATGTACCCCCCCAGTAAACTCAAACCTACTTTTTTGGGAACTGTTAATACCATTGGGCCTGCCAAAAACTTTAGTCACCTGCTAACTATACCCCTTGCCTAACCCCAAAAAAAGAATGACTAAAACTTTCTGTATGTAGCATTACCCCAAAATATCATCTGGTGGAATTTACAGAAATTCAGAATTTTCTTTTTTTTTAATAAAGTAACCCCCTAGATGCTGCTTCATTCATCCAGTGCTACAATTTCCACAACCTTCATAGCTGATGATTAAAAAATATAATTTTAATATTCCTTATGATGACCTTGACTCTACACACCTACAACATTAGCACACCAACATTATAGCGATTTCTGTGTACTGTGACACTTCCTGATTTTGTTTGTTCTGGAACGTTTTCTGCCTATGCACCTGTCAAAACGAGATGAGATCAGGTATAATCATCACTCACTACAGCAAAGTGAATTTTAAGTCAAACTATTGTGGTTTGGTTTTTCTGAAAACAACTACCTTAAAAAAAAAAGAGAAAATTAACCATAAATGTGAATCTTTCAGTGAATGGAGGCAAAACCTCTGGTATTTCACTGAAATAAGAGATTTTTTTGTTTGATCTGGTTGGTAAGTTTGGGGTTTCCTTTGTTTTCCTACCTGCTAGTTTTGATACTTCTACTGTCCGGAAGGTGGCTAGCAACCACTTTGGAAGACATCTTCGAAATTTACTAACACTTCCCCCAGGAAGGTGTTTTTCAGAAAAAGCAGTGGATTTGCTCTGAGGTAAAACCAGAAAACTAATTTCAACTGATATAGCTGTACTAGGATTTTCTTGAGATAAATGATTGTTAACTGGAGTAAGAATCCCAGTATTTTCCCCTAATTCCAGCTTGCAAACAAGTAGATAATTCTCTTCAGCTCAGAAAACTGCTTCCCAAATAATGTAGCCTAGAAGTTTGTCATTCAGCCATTACTGGGTTAACGGTGGTGACAAGACAGCTGTAATTTCATTTCTGGAAAATACAGTTATACTGGATAGAATACCAGCGTTAAGTGTTTCAAGAAGTACAGGAAATAAAAAAAAACCAAATAAAGAAAAACACACCCTAAAATCTAACCACGTAAATTCTGTTAATAATGGTCATCACAGCATAGCAAGTTAGATACATTCCTCCGGGTACAGTGCATGCATAGCGGCTGTCACAACTGAACGCTGGCATCTGATCTGTGGCTGGAAGCTAAGGAAGGAGGGTCACCTAAAACCTCCCGGTCCAAGAATCCAGTAGGACAGAAAAGGGAAAAGAATCCTGCTCCTTCCAGACAAGTCGGAAGCTGTGGATCACTCCTCTAAGCTACCAAAATCTACCTGACATCACGTCTATTAGCACAAAGGGTAACCACAAAGCAATTTTAAGTAGGGAAATGCTTAATATTAGACATTTTCATAATCAGAAGGCTAATTCATTCAGCTTGTTTATTTAACTGTTCATGAGGTCATGCTGAGAATTCAATCAGGAAACTGATTTGGCTAAAAAAATATCTGGACCTTCTGTGTCGTCCCCATCCCACAGCCACCGTTTGCTTTCTTTGTTGAAGGCAAATCCTGATCACTGTCCTTCCCATAAACAGTTTGGGTTGTACCGCTGAGGGAGCGGCAAGGCACTACAGAGGAACGGAGCAGCAGAAAATGCCTTTACAAAGCACCCAACAGCAGTGCTGTGTATTAGGAAACCATGACCTGAACCCTCCAGTTCAGGCATGCTGCCCCACACTTGGCCAAAAGGCCAGGGCTGGCTGAGCCAAAATAACTTCTTCCCTCATGAATTCTCAAACACTGATAATCCAGAAAGCGTTGGGGGGGGGGGGGGGNNNNAGGCTGGTGGTGGGTGTGTGTTGGGGGGGGGGGGGGGGCAAGGATCCTCCTCCCCTAAAACATACAGCAGAACTTAGAGGCTAGAGGCCTTTCTTGTAATTGTTTGCTTAATGTTTAATATCCAGTATGCATTGCATTGGTATTACAACTGCCTTTTGTTTACTAAAATGTGATGACCTCATAATAAACTCAGTTTTACTGTTGTTTCGAGCCTGCTTCTGTGAGGGGGTGGGGAAAGGACTGCAATTTAAGTTTCCACAGCTCCTCCAGAGCTTTAGCTCTGCCTAGTATAGCAATAAGGGAGCCAACCAGCACTGTCCTGAATATTTGGCACTAGGAAATGGGCTGAAATCATTAAAACTATCAACACAGGATGAGACGCATCAAGAAAAGAAATGAGACAGAAAGGGAGAGAGGAAGAAATCTCATAACATAATGAGATGTTTATCTATAAAAAGTTGCCCACTTCAAAGCAGGAAGAGCTTCAACTCCTTGGCAAAAAAAAAAAAAAAAAAAA
>VWZZ01008022.1:564-17627 GCA_013399095.1 Psophia crepitans | reverse complement strand
AAAAAAAAAAGCAAAGCACTTTTAATTAAAAGATCAGTCAAAGATTTTCCACAGTCAAGCAGCCTCAAAGAAACTATGTGCGGAGGAGGCTGAGAGTAATTTCGAACATGATTAGTCCATTCTTCAAACTCAACAAGGTTTTACGAAAGCAGCATTTCTCAAGATCTGTAAGATAAGGACTGTAGAAATCTCCTCTGTCCTTCAAAGAGCACTGTCTCTTCCCTTCTGACACCCCCATCCTCACCAGCTTTTTCTCAGGAAAAGCCTGTAGAAATACTGTCAGAGCTTTGTGCCTCCCACCTTGGGGCAAGACAGATGGTAAGCCTAGGACTGATAGACAGTCAGATCTATACTCAGCTTCGAGTCAAACAAAGTTACTGCCATGTACTTTAGAAGGCCTGGAAACATAACATGAAACATTTCTGTATATTGCTTTAGCCAGTCAAAACCAGGCTGTCTTCTGCACAAAACCTTCCATTCTATGAAGGTTTAAAAAACCTCTGAAGATTTAAATAAGTTACACCGCTTTTTTGGAGCACTCTTTCTGTTCAAGGGATGGTATTTGCAGATGGGGATGTGTAGGATGACATCACTCCTTATCTCTTTACGCCATTAGAATATTGGCGTTATGGCTGATACTGCACGTTCTTGGGAACAAGACTTAGACTCACTTCTGTTCAGTTGTGTAATTTTGTTATGCTTTTCTTTTGCATTTCTGAGAAAAGAAGGTTTTGACAATTCACCCTTGAACAGGTAAAATGTTGCTTTTTCTCTACAAGCTGCAATTTGGCAGCAGATCATTGAAAGCAATCAAAACATATCTAATTACCATTCGTCAAATTATCCTGAATATCGGTCACCAGTCCACGATGAAGAAATGCGAAAGAAAGCTTAAGGATAAACTACAATTCAGTAGAGGAAGAAAAGTCAGCCAACATAAGTACAATGTGTCAAATGACTAACTGCACCCTGTCCCTAAAGCCCCTTTCCACACATTAATAAATATGACTTCACTGAAGCGATCAGTAAAATTCTTACTTGCTTCAGTAGTGTCCTGCTTTCACCGATGACTTTTTAACAGCACCAAAGCATCCATCAGGACAAGAATATGAGAAGAACATAACTCTGCTCGTAGGACAGATACATTTACTTAGTCCCTAATATTTTTCCTAAGCAATTCCAATCAAGATACAAAAATTACACAGTTCTTTCATCTTGGTAACAATCGGAAGAATATACATCCTTGTTTCAGCCAATATATCCCCTACGTGTGCTCTGAGCTGGACCCTGCAAACTCATGTCAGCCTTACATTTTCCCAAGGGTGTATTTTTCCAGTCATCAAAATCAATTTTGCCTGTAAGAATTTTACGTTTAGATTTTACTGGTGACAAAAATACACAGCTTGTTAGTTGTGTGCTACGCAGACCGATTAAAAGGGCAGAAAACCGCAGGTCTGCTGTAATTCTGTAGCCCGAGAGAACTGACTGATGAGCACAGATGAAGGACAGAATACTCTGCCTCAGAACACGCAATGCACGTCTACCGATGCTTATCGAAAAACATTACTGCTCCATGCAATACAATAGATTTGGCATTTCAAAGGACATATGTGAACACGTCTACTGTGGATTATGGCAAGAAAAAAGTTGAAGCATGGAAAATCTAGCATGAGAGATCCTCAGCTTTATATGACGTTTAATCATCACGCTCAAATCGCTTGGCGATAACACCATGGGAAATTATTGAAAAAGTATGAAAGTATCATAGATTTGTCAAGCTGCTAGTGGCAGTCTAAGAATCACAGAAAAGTCTAATTAAGTCTTCTTCAAGCAATACAGTGCCAATGAAATCAGAGAAGTACTTTGCCTCAGTTTTACAATTTCATGTTATGAAAGCTACATTCCCTGTGGAAATCAGGGGATTTTATGAAGAGTAAATTAGTAAAATAGAGGAGGAATTGAAAAGAGAAAAAAATAAATTACTTTGCTGAAATACTAGTAGAAGCTCCAAAATACAGGACTGCTTCTGAACAAACTCGTGAATACCTCCAGGGCTCTGGCAGGTTTCAGTAGGAAGACCAACGTGCAATACCTGCTCAAATTTCTTTGGCTAGCTTTACAGCTTTAAGATCTTCAGGAGCCAAGTATAACCCAAACATAAAGTAGTAAGCTTTGTTTTTTCTCCAAGGTCAGCATTATTCCCTCCTCCTTTCACCCTTTTCACCCCTTTGAGTAATTCAATACTGTGTCAGAACCAACACACAATCACGACCATCCACTGGCTGTTTCCTTATCACTCTGCCACTGTCAAGCCAATTGCAGCACATTAACTAAACTAATAAAACTATCTTCAATAAAATTGACTTTTACATGTGCTATCATACTATAACTTCTGTTCACAGATCCTAAAAACACCACCAGCACTGGGACAAAAGCACAGTATGCAGAGCTCTAACCATAGGACGATCTCTTGTTGACCAGCTCATTCAGTAAGATTGCCAGCAGATGCTCGCTGCCTTCAACCAAGAATGGGTTTAATTTTCACGAGTAAAAATCTAACACAAAACAAACCACATCCTGCTGCCTGCCATGCCCTAAAAGTTCTTCTTGTAAAAGCTTTGGTCCTGCCCACAGAGAAAGTATTCCCAACTCAGCACATCCTCTAGCCAATGCTGAAAACTGTTGTCAAGGCCCTGCCCTAGTGTAGGAGAACTTATTGATCCCTTCCATTAATTTAGCATTCATTGGCCTCTCATCTTGGGATCAAGGGACCTCAGATTATCACTTAACTCTGTCTCAAACAGAGTATTTCACAGGCAAATTAGTCATTCTCATGACTAAATTCCTCTAAGAGGCCAGTCCAAACTGTGACATAGTCTCTTGGCTGTACTCATTTCACTGGCCTGCAGAGCAGAAACGACTACCGCCATTTGACATCTGTTTGTCGGTATTTCTGAAGTGATTTAATAATGTCAGTCCAGTCAAGACACATCACAAGACTAATCAAGAGAGCTGGCCCTAACTGGCCTTGGAACAGAAGTTTAAATCAAGTAAAAATTACCCTCCAAGGGAGAATAAACTTCTTCAATACCAGTTCAATCAGCAATGTTTTACTACTCTGAAGAATGAGAGCATTTGTAAAACCCCCATGCAAGAATGACTCGTGGGAGGAAGAGGTGACTAAGGAATTAAACCATCCACTGGAGAGCAAATTGTGGTTTGTTGGCTCCACTGGGAACAAAAGGTCTACAGCTCACTGCCTGAGCTCGGAGAGGACATGACTTGCTGTTGGTATTTCCATGAAAGCTGTTATGTGATTCATTAGCTTTGCTGGCCCCTCTCTCCTCCCTCCCTCCCCCCCACACCATCATTAAACTCATCTGTTCTCTTGAGCTCTTGCTTGGCAGAAAGAGCGTGCTGACATATAACAGAGTTAAAATGAATGGCTCCCATGTTTAGAAGAAAGGAGAAAGGAAGAGAAGCAGATGAGAGAGACTAAAGAGAGTACCCAGAAAAGATCTGACTACACCTCCCCCAAAAAACAGATATCACAAGAAATAATGATGTATTTCTACGATACCCTTTATCTTGAAAGTCTCCAGATGTTTTGTAAAATATCCTACCCTGAAGAATCCCTTCCTCAAACATAAGATGAAGCCACCCCTAGGCCAGGACAAAACAGACATAAGAAAACAGATCAATACTGGTTTCAACATTTGATATTCTCATCCAAGCCATGTAAGCATGTTTTACAAATAAGCACAGTCCCAGAAAAAGCCTAACCCTTGGATAACCCCACCCGTCACCTTGTTCCAACTAGAAAAGTTAACGTTTCCCATTCAACTCCTTCTTTCAAAAAAGTTTTTGTATGTATTGAGTAATTTTTTCCATCTCTTCCCAAAGATATTAATCATCACATCACCTGCAGATGTTTAGAGGATAAACAAAGCCCTACCCATCACCCTGTCAACCAATGTCAAAGAATCTTAGCACTCCTGGTCAGAAATACAGGCTGCCTCACTGTTTCCAAGGCAAACTAATGTTTGAAAGGCTGCTTCTCTCACACACTGGTGCACTGGATAACACTGCATTCTTCCACACAACTCCCATGAAATGTTCCCACTATTTCACAGGTGTTCTGGCGTGTGTTTGTATATGTTAATGGTTCTTTTAGCTTGAGGCTGCCTGTCTCAAGCCAAAAACTCTACTGACAAACTGCAGCAATTTTCACTATTGTTTTACATCTTTTTCTGTACTATTTTACAGGCATTTTCATTCTAACACCTTCACGTGCTTTATAAATATAAATATTGAGAGCACTCAGGTACAGCAGGAAAAGCAACCACTTAACACACTTTGCAAGCAGGAGAGTTTTGGCAAACGTGATGCAAACTTGGGTCACACGTCACAAAAGTTCTTACAAACGACTCTAAAAACGGTTTAAAATGAGTTTTAAATTAGAAGTCAGGAAAAACCTGTAGAATATAACATTATTGTAAGCCATCTCCTCAACTCCTTTTTAGACACTTTTACACTCTTAGCAACAAGTAGATTAACTTAAAAGGTGATGCTGAGCCACTACAGAGTCTTGTAAATCTTCTGCTCAAACCATACCCAGCTAGACACCAGCAGAGGATTACTTTGCAAGAAAGACACAACGTAGGATGTCTTCCCTTTCTCTGTTTCCACTTCTCCACAATCCCCTTCCTTCAGCTAACTATATTTTTTTTCCCAGATTCCCCTGTATTAAGGTGTTAGCTTCAAACTGCTCAGCTTGGGGGCAATGATTTCCTTCCTGCTCTTTGACAGCACTGATCAGCCCACCCAGAACTTGCGGGTATCACAGCTGTATCTTTATATCCCAAATCTTGATTGTTGGCTGTAGAGTCAGGTTGACTCACATGGGCACTGTCAGACTCAAAATGTCGTTTCTGGGACCTGTATTATTTTATTTCGTTTTGAAACTAAACTGTATCTTTGTCATAGAACCGTAGCCTTGTTAGCCAAAAGCTGTGCATCCCCAGGGCCTGTTACTCCTATTTACACTCAACGGGAAAACAGGTTAAAGTATATCATACTCTCACAAGTATATGAAAATAATTATTTATGCTAGGTTACAACCTGTATCTTAGGATCAGATTTTTAAAGACTTCAGTGTCCAGGTCAAGATTTGCTTGTTTGTAGTTAAAAATGCAACATAAACTAGATCAATAAAAACTATTTCTGGGTTTTATTTTGGTTATTTCAAAAAGACCAAACTTAGAGTACCACAGTTACTGAAGATGTAGGTATTTCTGAACGAGAGTTCCTCCAAGCAGAAACAAAACCCAACACAGACACCTCCATGTATCACATTCTAATGTGAAAACGAAGTTTTTGCATCCTAGTTATCAAAAATCAACACAAACCCTGGTTCAGATGTCTTTACATTATCCTCTGACTTCCAAAGCCAGAGCTCTCACACACAAGAAATACGTGGTCAGAATTTATTCTGTCAGTAGTGATGTTCCTGAAACTTTTTCCATGATTAAACAGAGTTTTGAGCATGTAGTTCAAGACAAAATGCTCTGCGTTTTTCAGTCATATCTTACAAACAGTGAGGACATTAAAACAAGACTTAGGTACATCCTACACTTAAAAACCGAGAATAGTTTTAAAACTGTTTAGGTGCAAAGGCATAACTCTCTCACCTTACATAAAATAAATCACAGGACAAGAGAAAACAAAGGATGAAAGAGTTTTTCAAAACCCACAGGGTTTTGCACACTCATTTATCATCTATATTAATAGTAATAAGCTGTTCAAATCCCACTGCTGGCCCTGCAAAATCACAGTTGGTTCTCTGAAACTCTGATCAGAAGTTAGCAGTGTTCCTCCCCATGTTTTTATCCATTTCTCTTAGTTTATCATCAGTATTATGACTCCTCAAATGACAATAACATGTTTAGTTCCAGCAAGACTTCTGTAGCTGGCAGTGGAATGATTCCAGGGCCTGAGGATGTAGGCAGCCATACTTGCCAGTCTAAAGTTTAACTTTCCCTTAGGGCAGCATTTCTTCTGGTGACTGGATACTGGCAGCTTTTGTGTTCTTCATTAGCCTGCTGATTAACATACTGCTAGAGAGTTCTCCACTACACCTAACTGCTGTTCCAGCACTCACTGGCAGATCTATTGTGAGAGATCCTAGAGTAGCAATGCAGCGATGTCTGCCTCTTGCTTTTCTTCACAATACTAGAGATCAGGCACACATCTATTTGCTTTTAAAGCGATCACTAGAGATCTAATCCAAAGTTAATAAAACAACCTCTGATCAAACAATAACAACTTTAATACTATTTTGTGAATGAAATTCCCATGGCAACTGTATGAAACAGAGTGCCAGGAAATACAACCAATTCCAGTTTTCGGTACGTTTGAGGGTTATAAGCTCAATCAGAAACACAGAAATAAACAGCAAAAATTAGCAGACCTACTGTTTTTTCCCCCTCATTCAGCATTTGAGAAACAAGCAAAATAAATCAAAAGGCAAGCAAAACAGTATTACGGCATCAGGAACAAATTACCAGCCTTCCTGGTGCACAGTATAGACATTTGGCACAAGGGGAATTGAATAAACCTGATACTAGCTAGCTGTTGGCTTTCTATACAATCTGCTACTGATTAACATGCAAAGCACTACACTTCTGAAAGGACAATGGTGGGAAGACCTTCCACAAAGGCATCATTTTAAATTCTAAGGCCTGGAAAATTTCAGGCCTCAGGCCACGAACAATGGTAAAGGCTAACACAGCCAAGCTGCAGAGCCTGGCAAGTTGTACGTACAGCGCTGGATAAGCTTTGTAACTTTTTAGCTGCATCATGCAGACTACGTAAAATAATATGTCAGGCATTAAGGTCCCTCCCTTGTAGGCATTCTCTTCCAGCCAGCAAAGGATTTCTTTCAGAAAAGCTTTCCTAAGGACGGTGCTGCGATCTCAGGTAGGGAGCAGCAACAAACAGCATTTACAAGGCACAAGGTAAACAGCAGTAATTTCTCTAGCAGGCTCGAAGCCATCGGCGTTAGCTATGACAACAGCCTCTGTTTCCGCTCAGTGGGGCGCTGCGGTTAAAGCCCCCCGAGAACAAAACCCCATCCCCGGCAGTTACAGCCCCGAGAGCCGCAGGCGGCAGCCCCGGCCCTTCGCACGGTCCGTACAGACCTTGGTCGTGCTCCTCCGCTCGCCCAGGCTGGTTCCCCATCTTCGGTCACTCCCCCGACTCTTCCCCGAGCTCCTCTAGGACCCCGGCGCCCCGCTCATGCTCGGTGCCAGAGGCGGACCTGCCTCTATCTGCTTTTAACGTCTACGCTTCAGTGAACTTAAAAAGGGGGGAAAAAAAAAAGTCAGGTCCTTCCTAGTTCCCGGCACCAGGAACAGAGCCTGCCGCTCATGCTGAAGCAGCTGTGGCTCTCCCTCCTACCTCATTACAATATTATGCACTGAAGGCCGGCCTGTGCAGTTAATTAGCTGCCTGACTGCTGGAATAAAGGGAGGGGGAGAAAGCGAGGCAGAACAGAGCGAGCTCGCCGAGAAAGGAGTGTCTCAACGAGCAGCGCAGGCCACCCAGCGGCGGCAGGCGCGAACTGCAGGCGGCTCGGGCACGGGCACGGGTGTTACCGAGCCCGCTGAGGCCAGGAACAAAGCTCCATCAGGGACAAGAGCTTCGCTCAGAAACTCGAGCAGGGTTTCAGCGCCCCAGCGCAGCCCTGGCTGCAGAGGGGTGGATGGCCGGAGCTGTTCCCAGCCCATACACTAGGTACGTTTCAAAACAAAATACTGAAATGCAGCTGGGAGTGACGAAGGGCAGGAGGACCCTCGGCAAAGACAAGAGCAGCCAAATGCCTCTAAAGCAAAGACAAAATTAATTTTACCCCCAGTTCATGACACCCGAAGCACCCTTACCATGGAGCAAACACCCTGCCCACAGATCTAAGTACACTGTTGAGTGGAGATACACTTACACGTCCGGTTAAGCGTTGCCCTTATCTAAGCTGTCACAAGAATTAGGGGACCAAATTTCAGAGATGCCCAGCATCTTCTGAAAACTCAAGACATCTGGAAGATACTGAAGTGGAGATTGAACTCCTCTGAAAACCTGACCATGATTGTGAGCATAAGCCCTTTCTGAGGAGTCCTATCAGATTTGTTACGACACGTTCTGTGGCGATTCCTGGGTAAGCTTGAGCATCCCCGGTTCTTCTTCCCCTCAACTGGTGCTAACAGTCAGTACATTGTAGCTTCATATCCATATGATAAAAACAATATACATAATATTAAAACCTAATTCTCTTGGTTGAAGTAAGGACATGGTGGTTTACTATTTCTAAAAGTCTGTGATTTCCAAAATTGCCCTCATTCTAGCTCTTCACAAACACTGAAAAAACCAACCAAATCTGATAGCCATTGCTGTATCTAGAAGCTGCAACCACAAATGATCCACACACTGTATCTCTACCATCAATATTGTTGACTGTTGCTCTTGTACTGCAAGAGCAGCTGCATGAAGCAGGTCTACCCAGAGAGGCTGGCCAACAGCTGATCTTTCAAAGAAAGAAATCAAGATGCTCCTCAATAAGGAAGTCATGATGTACATGGGCAACAAGAATACTGGATGACTACAGTGAGTAGTTTCCATCACATGAGTAATTAAAAGAGTCATCACCTTAAAGTCTTGGTTTAAAGAAGTGGATTAAAACCAAACTCAGAAATAATGAGCTAATGTGTCCTAGGCTCAAAACAGATTGAAAATAAAACATACGGAAATTAATCTAGCTGTTTCTGAATCCACTGGTTTCAAATAAAAAAAACATCTGGACATCATTCAACACGATAAAACAGAATTTTGCTAATATTTCAGTATAACAGGGTGAGTTAGTTGTCAGTCAAATTTTTCTTTGTTCTTGCTCTGACAGTTTAGGGCTGAAGCTAAAAGTTTTCATAAAGCTGCCTGTATTTGGATGACATTAAACAAAACTGCCTACTTCTACTTATGGACATGCCAAGTAGGCTTTTTTAATGAATAAGCCATATAAGTTCTATAAAATGGATCGTTGATAGTGCACTTTTTCCCTAAAAGTCATCTTACAATCTCTTAAGCCTTACGTCTTGTTAGGATGGGTACTAGCTTGCCCTTCTCAAAGGTACAGATACAAGTGTCCTTCAACTGCTGTTGAAACTTATCTTCAAGTTAAAGAGATTTTCTTCTGTTACAGACTGAAGAGTGACTTCTGCTTTTCTTCAACAGGAGTCACCAGAGGGATTGCATTAGCCAAGATAATCTCTTGGTCTGATAAATCCTGACACCGAGCATTTATTATTTCAACACCTGCTTTCTATTTCTGTAACACAAAAGGGAATAGTGTAACAGGGTCCCAGTGCAGTCTGGGGTGCAACCCTGGAGTAATTATAAAATGTAATCACTGAGTCAGAGCAGACACACCTGAAATCTGAGCACTGTAGAAGCGTCATGACTGGAAGAACCAATCTGTTATTTTTGACAGTGGCATGAAACATAAATCAGAACATTCTAACACCATGATAGGGAGAATGATGTCAGGCAAAAGACTTCTAGCCCAAGTCCACAATGAAAGGTGAGGTATGAATTTTAAAATATGGTCGTAGCCTGAGCAGAAGTCATGGATAAGAGTTTACTGTTTATGGAGCTTGTACCTCAAACTGAGGAAAAAGAAACAGGAGTAATGGCAAGCATGACTTCTAGTGTGGTGGCTAAGTAATAAATTATGACAAACACATGGCTAAATCTTTAAGCAACTATTTGTTATTTGAACATTTTACATTACCTTCCCTTCCTGCTCAGTAGTAAAGGTATAAAACTGCATGAAAGAACAATTTCACCTCTATAAAGCAGATTCACCGATTTTTTTCCTAGGCACGAGGTTTGATACATCCCTCTGCACTATCCACTTGTGGGACTGCCAATAAAAACCCACGAACACCCCCTTTCTATCTAGTGAGAATGGGAATGAATTACTCAAGATGCAACATACATAATTCTTTCAACTCACTAGTCAAATGACAGGACTTACTTGCCAGACATAACCTTTTCTCAGATCCTTCTCTCACAACACAGCAAATGAATTAGCAAAACTTCAGTTCAAACTGTAACCCACACTCAAAAGAAAAAGTGTGAAGATGCCACAGAATGATGTCAGATTCGCAGTGGCAGAAAGCTGACAGTCTCTTCAGAAGGCTAAGGTCTAAAGAAGTTATAGATGCTGAGCAAGACCTCCAGGGGCTAGACTGAATGGGCCCTAACAGTGGACACTGAGTATCAATACCAGTGTTCACACCATCATACTGTCCTTCTTCCATTAATGCTAAAGATTTTATGAGTGCTAAGTACAAACATAGCATGGAAAAAGAAATCTACAGAGATATATATATCATGCATAGTAGTGGATCCCAAAGTATTAGGAATATAACGTCTATATTGAAACTCTGAAGAAAGAACGAATTACTTTTAACCATGCTAAAAACTAAATTTTTGTTGTGAGGATAATTAGCGAGGTCGTAGTTAAGTTCATGGCACAGAATTGGAGCCTTCCAGGAACCCAGCTGAGATGTAGCTGTCAATCCCTCCTCCTTACTTCACAGTATTAAAATCTAATGTAAGCCAAAAGCCGCTGGGAAAAAAAAAAACAAAACACCACCGGTGGGGAAAAAAAAGTTGTACAAGGAATGCCAAGCCCTCTCCTGATATGCACGCTTGTTAGATCTGGCCAGCTCTGCGTTCCTTTCTTTTGCTCCCTCCCATTCTTCAAGTGCAAACACAATGGCACTCAGCCAAGGCATTTTGGCTGTGATACATTTAGGCCTAGAGAATTTGTATTAAGGATCATTTCTCTTCAAGCCAGCTGAAGGAAAGCTGATAATTAACCTAGGGCAGGTAGTCAACACAACCTTGTGTTGACTTTGCTAAACAGTTTCACTAAAGAAGCCTGAAAAGAAATGAAAACAAACTGAAAGATCATAGATTTGTACTACTCCTGGACCATCCAAGCATGCTCCTTTCTGTTTAGGAATCCCTAGCAAGGCTTTTGCGATCATCACAGTTTGCTTACAGCTGTAATGGATCTTCCCTGTACATGTTGGCTTGGGCAAATTAGCTGTCAACAATTTAATGACTTAAGTCATTACAGTCTAAGATTTAGCATTTCAGTATCCCTATCACACACGGAATCCTCTTAACTGGCTCAGGTCCCAGGGCGGTAAACACATGCCAACAAAGTCATTCTCAGGGGAATACACAACAGAGAAGAGGGTCTCTATTTCAGAGTGTTTTAGCAAAAGGTTGCATCCAAAATCTTTGAATGTGTTAATGCAGATTCACTGCAGTAAATGTAAATTGTGCAGTAGATTAGGACAGCAACAGAATGAAAAAGGTACATACTGCAGTGTTGTTGGCAGAAGTTAATTCTTACTTGTTTAATAATGCAAGATGACTGCAGTCAGCCTGTGCATGCCTCTCAAAGAAACTGTTATCCTTAACAGGATCAGGCACTGGGAATCCCAACAGACAGTCACTGAAATGCATTGCGCTCACTCTATCCCCAGTTACGGAAGAAGGTTCGTACAATACAGCCAACAACAGAACAAAACAACAGTTATGTCAGTCAACCTTCTTATGCTGCCTTCAGAATAAGAGACCTTCATTGACAGACCTCTCTAGTTCCAGGAATCACAGAACTGAGATCTCGAGCCAACAGATACTGGAGTTTAATGGTAAGAACACCACTATTTTTTCATTGAAGAACTACTGACCTCCTTCTGCCCTACTGGAACAAGTGCCTTTTCCAATTAAAATACCCTACCAGAGTAATGTATTTATCAAAGAGGAAAAAGAATCCTAAAGAGCAGTCGTGTGAAGCAGTGCCTGTTTCAAACCATTCTAAGACGTAGAACTGTCCATGGGTTACAGAAAGAAAGAGCAAAGATTAGAACATGAAAATTTAACATGGCAACAAACATACTGCAGTAACTTTTTCAGCAAAGGCATCAGAAGGAGTTTGCAGGCTATGGAGAAAAGTCAGTCATCATAAGATAAGCTTGACAAGTAGTTGCCATAAACCAAATCTGGAATGCCAAATTTGATCTACCTCAATTCTTGAGCCTTCACTTTAGAGGTTAGTGGGTAAAATAATCTAAAATGGTGCCGTAACTTTCTCTGATTACTTGATTCCTGGGGACATTACAGACAGAGGAAGTATTTTGGTAAGTAATGTCAGAGAGGTTAAGGTACCAATTCACATTTGCACTGCTACGTTACAACCAGCCATGCAGGTATTTATAAGTGTGTGTAGATGTTGATATGCACATCCAACTACACATAGAGCTATGGATGTAAACGTAGACATACATTTTGACATTATTTTGCACGTTACACCTTGCCTATCTGAATGACATCTTGACAAAGAAATTTTTTTTGTTCTTCCTTTCTTTTATATCAGTTCTGGAGCTAGAATCTCTTTCTTGGTAAGAAATAATAATTATGCAAGAGCTGTGTCTTGTACCTGGAAAGGGTAGTAAAACGCAGCCAGCTTTCCAGATGCATTTTTAAAGCATATTTATTGTTCCTGGGAAACCCCAGATGAGATCAGTCATTTAGTTTCTAGTGAAGTATTGTGGATCACAACGTACCAGCCTCATTAGTGTCTCTCTCACTTGTCTCTATCTTTCACAAGAAAAGTGAGACAGTAACGAGACTGAATGCAAAGTGCAGCACCTTTCTACAAATCTATAGTAGTCCTTTGATGTGACAGATCACAAAAAGCAGGGCCTGTCAAAAACTGATGTATGGGAGAGTAAAAGGGCCCCAAGGTCAGAGAGCTGTCCTTCAAAAGAAATCACTTTCCTTTTCCCTGTTCTAATTGGGGTGCATTAGCATCTTTTGAAGAATTGAACTGTCAATTAGATTTTTTTCCAAGAATTTTTTTTAAAGAAAGCTTTTATTAAGAAAAATACTTTTCTTGAATTTTCTGACCATGTAGAGAAGGCTTCTGGTCTGGATTAGCTTCCACATTAACCCAAATGGTTACGCTCACTTGCCAAGCAGAGACGTTAACAGAAACAAGACAGTAAATTTGATGGATTCTATATATTACTCTCAATAGGAATCTTGAAGTGACAATTCTATAAATATGCAGGATCTCTGAAATCTGTAGTTTGCCACATTTTCAACGTGGATGGGAAAGAAGCATATTTAACAAGTGCTATTTCTCCCCTCTAAAATCAACCACAGCTGAACTTGTTCAGGTTCCACAAGTGACACTCATACTTTCCTCAGCACTAACATCAACACTGGTAGGGGCCCGTTAACCTCATTTAGTTAAAGCCTCTCTTTGCTGAATATCATGGCTACCAACATAGAAAAACTACAGGCAACTATGCTTGAGGGACATCAAGATTTTTCTTTTTACATAAACTACATGGCAAACAAACAGTGACAGACGAATGGACTAACAGCACATGCTCTACTAGCACTAGGAAGGAACTGAAGGTATACAGGTAGCATATTTAGTCATTGGGATGTTAAGTCTGACAAATGGGCAGGAAAGTGAGTGACAATTCACAGAAAAATTCATCAAAATGGAAGTCTTCCATATTGGAACTCAGCATTGTTCATACCAAACTGTTCTACAAGAGAATATCATCTTCAGGTCCTTCTGTAGCCTTCACTGATTATGGCAGATTTAGTGATTTTTTTTTTTTTTACTATATAAGTTATTTGGCTTATTATAACAGTGTATTTTGTGCAGCTTCATTTCTAACGCTGACCATGTTCCATTCTGAGATGAGTAGTTTTTGTCCAGGTAACCCACAGAGTTCAGAGCATCAATGCTATATGCCTAGGAGATAACTGAAACCGTTAATATCTATGAGTTTGCCTCCTCTATTGGCACTGTTTCCAACCATTGATGTTAATCAACTCAGCAGGCACGCACAGAAAGCAACACACTTTTGTTGCTTTGGCTGAAAATGTGTGCCAATTATTGATTTTCCCATTTTATGCATAAAAATAAACGGCCATTTCTGATTGAGCACGGAATGAGTAGGCCACCCCTCACATTCCTGCTGGCATCTTGGCTCCTTCTGGCCTCCAAAGATATAACACATCCCACTATCACTGCGAGAAGTTACGGTACCTGTCTTCCAATGTGGTTTGAGCTTTACAGTGATCCTGAGCTTAACAGCAAAATACCCAGGATCCCTGTAAGTAATAAGTTAGGTGATAAGATTGTTACTGACAGTTTCCTACTGTTTCTGAGGTGAATTCAATAGGTCTATACAGATTTAGACTTAACTTAGAAATAAAGAAATAAGATAATGAAGCAGCCTGAGAAAACAAGTACATCTGTCTGTTACTTACATTTTAAGGATAATTGATACTCCATACTATAGCTGGCAAAACAACGTATTTGTGAGAAATTGGGATCCCTGAAGTATTCTGAATGCTTTTGAATTACATGCTCACAGCTCTGCTCAGCCAGGCATGCTGGCTGTATCTCTTTTCTAACGTCCAGCATCAGATTTTTTTTGAGCCTGACAGATAATAACTGCTGGCACTGAAATAACAGCGAGGAAGCACATGAACATGATTAAATTAGGCAGCCTTGAGGGAAATTTTCAGAAAGTGCTTGAGTTGGGACTTTGTAGGGAGCAAGTGACGGAACTGAGAACAAGGATTTAGAATGATTTCTAGGACCCACTGAGTAAGTAATCACACCTATCTGAACCCCAGATTTTCCATTTACCAGTACTGCTATGCAATGCTCTTCGTAAGAAGTATATGATCACACAAGAAGTGTGAAATTCTCTGAAATAGTAGTATTTAAGGTTATTTGGCTTGCAAACCTTGAAGGATCAAAATCTGAAAAATCACTGATGTCCTATAATCTTGAACCTTAAGGAGAAGAGAGTCCTAGTTTTTCACGAAGATATAAAGTTCTCTATTGAAACATTTCAAAATTATTTATTTACTATATAGTTTCATAAATTGGATGGCTTTACAAATGCATGCATTAAAATAAGCATTTTTCAAGGTTAGTGACTCCTTTATCCTGCTTTGCAATTTTTTTCAGCTCTTTTTCATCTATGGAAACATTAAAAGCAATGGAAGAGCTCTATAAGTCTGGCTTTAACAAAAAAACAAATTGCTCCTTCAGGACAGTACACGGAAAGACAGCACTGTGGATAAGGAAGCTGTATCCAAGGCATTTATTTCTCCCTGCGTGTTATTTCCCATTACTTGGGATTTCAAAACTGCCAAGTGGTTACAAAGCCAAACATCACAGCACAGAACTTCCAGCCAGAATCCGTCTCCAGTTCCATTTACTCAACTCCACTTGCCAAGAATGGATATATGAGATGAGCCTCATCTCCCTTTAAGTTGCTTATTATTTACGGCATTAGCTTCCAACAAGGCAGACAGGGGTAGTTATGTCAGCAGAAGGCTAGAATGAATAACTTAGAACGCACCAAGGGCGGCAGACATCCAAGCCTATTTAAACAAGCAATCTTGACGTCAATTATTTATTATCTGCAGCATTTGGAACACGTGCTATTGCTCAAGGTCAACACAAAGTTGGACAGTCACACCCAAAGAAAAAAGAAACCTAAGCTTTTTTTTTATTTCCATACCTTGTTTCTTCTAATTTCTCTTACACAATACTATAACACCAACTGAGTGCCATCAGAGTTTAGCTGCAACTAATACAGTATTATTTCAGTAAAGTAATCAAATCACTCACTTGAATAATAAAGAAAGCCCAATCTTAAAAGCACAAACAGCGGGGAAGACATGATGCCGGCAGTTAAGACATGAAAGGAAAACGCAGAACTGATGAAGGCAAAGAAGCCAAAGAAAGTGGTTTCAGAACAAAATTTCAAGATTTGCATGGTTGGCTATGTACACAAACATCTGCATTTCCCAGTGACAGGAACGTTCGTACTTGGATTAGGTCCACAGTCAGTTAGCATTGCAATGTGATCTTGATCACAATCAGACACTATTTGGGATGCTATTTCAATGAAACATAGCAGCTGAAAACATTCTCTGCTTTTTTACTCAATGTTCCCAGGAACATATTGTGCCCTCTATCATATCAGATTTTTAATTTTCCTCTTAGTAACAATATCCTGTATTGTAATATGCCTGTTGGTACTTTTTTCACAGTGTGACAATCTAAAAGTAGCACTCAGCTTTGTAACCTTGCGCACTAATACCTAGCACCTTTCAGTGGCCGCGATAGCAACACATTGTCAGAACATAGCTAGATTTCCAAGCACACTTACGGACTATGGAACCGCAGTGAAAATACAGGTCCTTTTGCATACACCTATAATAGCCCCTATACAATCTGGAGCAGCTCGCTCTCGGTTAAAACTTATTTTAGAGGGATAGCACATGTATTCTTAGTGTTTATCTACACAATATACGTAGCTCCACACTTAGATTCTTTTCCCTTAGCACTAATATTCCCATTCATACTTCTACAAATGCTGATGCAAAGCAATACATGAGGTCAGATCTAATGATGTATTTTAAATTGGCAAAAAAATACCCACATATAACTTGACCTCCATAAATCATTTTACCCTTTGTATTTAAAGTAGTCATTATCATAAATCTTATCCCTCTTCCAATCCTAGCTATACATGCATGCATTAGGGGGCTCTCTATTCCAGTGCTAGAGTTTTTGTATCCAACATATGTATTCCATTCTGGACTCCCTGCAGTGCTGTTTCCCTGGCTGCATTCCCAGGATCCTATGCTGCGTCATCTGTACAGGTTTTCTTCTCCCTGCGTTTCTCCTCCCAAGCAGATTTTGCCAGCATCATGCCTCTTTATTGGCTGGTGAATCTCAAATAACTTTGGATACAACTAGCCACTACGAAATTTGAGGATTTACACACTGATTAACTGCAGAATAGGATCTGTCTTTGGGTAACTGTGAAGCATTTGTGCTGTTACAAGATGCATAATTTTATTCCAGGGGTGGGAAAGGG
>VWZZ01008021.1:461785-486508 GCA_013399095.1 Psophia crepitans | reverse complement strand
CGGATTTTGCAAAGGCACCGCCGCCGCCGCGTTAGGGGCAGGGCGGTAGGGGCTGAGGGGGGGACACGGCACAGAACATGGCTCCCGGTTTTAATTGCTTCCATTTGGCCTCTGCCTGGGTTGGGAGCGACATGGATGTAGGCGAATGTGTCCCGACCACAGGAAAGAACAATGTTAAACATTTTAATTATATGGAGAGTGAAACAAAGTAAAGGCAGAACAATGAAGACTAAATATAAAGGAAAGCTAATTCATGGAACATTAACATAAGAATTTAATGCAACCAGGCTGAATCTGGTTTGTGGCATGAAAAGAAGGAAAACAGCTCTATTGTCCGGAAAAGAAGTGAGCGCAACCCAGCACCCGGCGTTTCGTGCACTGCACGGGTGCCACAGCCTTGAGCGGGTTGCTGCCGCTGGAAAGGTGCTTTCAAGAGTCAGCATCTCTGGGAAGCTCTGAACCAACCTATCTAGGCTTGAAATCCATGCAAATGCCAGGCAGGCAGTCGTTCAACGTAATCATTAAAACTCTGTCAGCAACGTGTAGCTGTGGGTGTCTTCAAAACTACTCTTGCCATGGACCTAGCTATGAAATAAGACAAGTTTTGAAAGGGGCCATCCAGTTGCTGGGTCACAGTTTTCACACGTACTGTACTTGGTTATTCCTACACCCCAAATGTGGGCATTTCACTCAGCATGAGGGTCCAGTTGCCCCAGGCACCCTCTCTGGTCAGTGGAGAGGTGAAAAAGAAGATGCAATACTAACGCCAAAATTTGCCTTCTGCTCTTCTGTGGAGAAAAGCCACTGTCTGTCACTGACCATGGAAGGAGCCCAGGGTAACCACCTCACTGGTTTAGCTGGTCGACATTGGGCTGCAGAGCTGCCACAGACAGCTAATTTCCCTTCAAGCACCTCCACTAAGCTCTGTCCATGATGACAGTCAGGCTCAAGTACTGATCCCTCTCTCTGCAACTCCAGTTGATAGCAGATTGAAGTACAAAGCCCGTTAACTATGAGTAGTAGACTCTTACTAAGAGAGGTAAATGCTTTCCTATTCAAAGAACAATGCTTTTTTGGCTTGCCCACAATAGCGTGAGGCCTTACCATGTGTGCACACGAGCAAAAGAGATGGGGAGCAGGCCAGGCATCCTTTGATTACGTGGCCCAAATGCTGACTCAGCTTGCGTGACAGTTGGCGCTACAATGAAGTTTTCATTATATTCCCTGAACTTTAGCCAAGTTTGCAAACATGGTGATTACACTTAAGTAAATGCAAGCAAATCAAAGCATTTCCAGGGGAAGGCATTCACACTGCGTGAGATACGTATTTTAACCAGAAACTTGCAGGTCTTAGTAGAATGTGACTGGTTTAGTTAAGTTTCTATAAATCCAAGCAAAAGGCAGAGAGTATGAACACCAAAAACTGACCAAGCCAGGTATGCCAGTGTCTGGCAGGTCTGGCCAAAGTTTGCAAAATGGATGAAAAAGCCTCACTTGGCATTCAGGACTTAAAGTAAATCATAATCATCCTGGTGGGGGTTTTGTCATTGCCTTTACTCAGAGACAAAGTCATCCTTTCTCTAGAAGAGCAGGAAACAAGAAGAGTCACTCATTACAATAGAGAATACAGGGTTTCCTAATAAATATTGCAGTCTGTTTTGTGTGTTGTTCTTTAAAGCACCTAACTAGCTAGCCTCATGAAGTAGGTATACAAAAAAGTCAATAAAGCAAGTAATATTTTATAGCATAGTTGCTTTTTAATCACATTGATACATATTTTTACTATGTATGCACATAGCAAATGCACTGCAGATTTGAGAAAGTACATAGTAATTTTCATTGAAAGTGTATCTCTCTAAAGTTGTATCTTACTTTTCTAAACTTCATTATGATGTTTAAACCTAAGTGTTTTCTCCTGAATAGTAGGACCTTTTCTTAATGCCACTTCAGCAATAAATGTTAGGTTGTTTCTGCAACGGAAGGGCCAAAACTTGAAGCTGTAAATGGTTTGGATGAATCTGAGCCATACTCGACTTTAGTCCAACACGAGATCTAGGCCAGGGTCAAACTCACCTTCCTTCAAATCTACAAAATTTGCAACATAAAAGCTGCCTATCGCCAAACTTTATAAAATTTTAAATCCAGAAACATATGTGGTTTTGATTCTTTCAACGTATCATCCTAATGCACTCTGGATATGAGAAGAATCTTTAAGCAGGGGAGACCTATTTCATTAACTTTTTTGTGTTTCCCATCTTGTAATTTATTGCATCATAAATAGCCGCATTGTATAACATTCTATGTAAAACTCAGTAAAACTTAAGGTAAGCCATTGATCAGGAAAACCAGAGTGAATACAGATGGCCAGACTTTTTTCTGTTTCTACTGGAAATCTCAGTCCACCAAAATTAATGCACTATCACAGAAGGCCTGCATTTGCTCTACTGCTCTACGTCTTCCAACCATATCTAAAGACCAATTCAGAAATGAGACTAATTAACATGGAGCTTGTCTTTTCTTTTCCATCATCTGAATGAATGAAGGAGGATGGTGCAAAACTATTTGAAATTATGGCCTTGTTAGGAACATTTGTTATGACTCAGCGTTAGAGGATATGCCAGTGAAAACAGCTTTCAAATGAACAGAGCTTGGAAACCCATTTTTCAGAGGTTTGCCAACTCCATCTTCCACTCTCCCAGTACCCACAAACTCTCCCCTCAAGCCACTCAGTGGAAGATTGCTTTGAGCAGACCTCTCTTCCAAGCGCACTTGAGAAGGTTGCAGAAGACCAGACCACTTGTCCTGATGGTAGCCAGAGAAAAAACCCTGTGCTTCTCATAGGAGCTGGGTCTACTGCATGTGAGCAAATAGCTGACGTAAGACAAGCAGCTTTTGGGCACCACTGTTACGTATAGTCTAATGACAGCAGACGTCTATTGCACATAGCATTTTGATCTTTTTTCCTTATCTATTAGAGGAAAGATATTTGTCTGCTAATATTCTTCCTGGTATAGAAGATCAGACCAAGAAGCACAACATGCCAGAATGACTAGATGACACAACAAGTCACACAATCATAGAATGGTTTGGTTTGGATTGGAAGAGACCTTGAAGATCATCTAGTTTCAACCCCCCTGCCATGGTCAGGAACACCCTCCACTAGACCAGGGTGCCCAAAGCGCTGTCCAACCTGGCCTTGAACACTGCCAGGTGCCAGGCCTCCACAGCTTCTCTGGGCAACCTGTTCCAGTGCCTCACCACCCTCACAGGAAAGAATGTCTTCCTACTATCTAATCTAAATCTACCCTCCTTCAGCTTAAACCCATTCCCCCTTGTCCTGTCACTGCCTGTCCTTGTAAACAGCCCCTCTCCAGCTTTCCTGTAGGCCCCTTCAGGTACTGGAAGGCTGCAATTAGGTCTCCCTGAAGCCTTCTCTTCTCCAGGCTGAACAAGCCCAACTCTCTCAGCCCGTCCTCGTAGGAGAGGTGCTCCAGCCCTCTGATCAACTTTGTGTCCCTCCTCTGGACTCGCTTCAACAGCTCCACATCTTTCCTGTACTAGGGACCCCAGAGCTGGACACAGTACTGCAGGTGGGGTCTCATGAGAGCAGAGTAGAGGGGGACAATCAGCTCCTTCGCCCTGCTCACCACACTGTTTTTGATACAGTCCAGGACACGGTTGGCTTTCTGGGCTGCCAGCACACACTGCTGGGTCATGTTGAGCTTTTCATCAACCAGCACCCCCAAGTCCTTCTCCTCAGGGCTGCTCTCAATCCATTCTCCACCCAGCCTGTGCTTGGGATTGCCCTGACCTACGTGCAAGATCTTGCACTTGATCTTGTTGAATTCAGAGAAGCTGGATGGATGAACCTTAGGATACTTCCCATCCCCTTCCTATCTTCTCTTCATCTTTCATCTTTACTCTTCCTTCCCAAAGGCCAGCCTTTGTCAGCTTGGAGATGGAGGTATGGTTATGGAAGTATGGACTTTCCATGGTCTACAGCTTGAACCAAGCATGCAGTCCTAGAACTGCATAGATTTACTGGGAGCTTGGAAGATCTTTAGCTTGCCATACATTAATATCAGTTGGTGTGATACATGGTTGCACAGAACTATGCATTTAAATGGGAACTGCATCTGTTCCTACAAGAATTAGCAACCAGCTTGGGGAAGGGGGACACTTTAGTTTCAGGGTACAGGGAAATCCAGGGAGGGACAGTCATTGTTGATATGGATTCCAGGGTCCTAAAGCCTGTGGGCTAACAGTGAACAGTGAGATACTGGAGTGAATTTCTGCTTTCCCGGAAAGGATGAGCAACAAGAAGCTCCCATGTGTAATTCTGCCAGGACTCCACATGGCACCTCGTTGGGAACCACCAATAATTTTCAAAATGCAAAAACTCTTGTCTGCCAAATACTCAGTAACTTCTCAAGGTTTCATGCAGAACTGAAAGTCTACTTCTGGAAAAAAAAAAAAAAAAACAAAAAAAAAAGAAAAGAAAAAACATAAGGTCTACAAAATTAGGGGCATAGTTGAAGCTTCTCCTTTAGTGTAAAAGTGGTAGCAATGGGAGAAATAATCTGGGAAAAAAACCCACATGTATAGATAACATGTAAATTCAGGACACAGCGATGAAAGCAACTCTGCATGTTTTTATATGGTTCTAATGAAAAACAATTGCTAATAGGAAGTGACTGGTTAAATTGTGTCAATGACCAGTCCTATTCTGCATGTTCTGCTGAAGCCAGGCATTCTCTGAGGACAGCTGGAGCTCAGCCAGAATGTCATGACCGTGGTCAAGGTCATAGGTCCTCACGTGCCAAAGCAATATGGTTTGGTTCCTAATCTTTACAAACTCTTTTTCCATGGGGAAGCAAACTGGAATATACTCAGCTGGACATGTTAGTATTTTTAATCCTTATCTCCTTTTGATATAAAAATAAAGCTATCAGTTATTTTTTGTTTCATTATTAAGCCCTTGGTTTTTACAAGGATTTCAGAACTTGGCCTAGATTAGAAACAAAAATAGTAAGAGCTCCTTTTCACAAGAAATAAGATTTAAAGGTATTAGGGGGTATATGCCCTCCTTTTTAGCAATCAGCACTGGGAGTTTGAGTTTTTTTCCTGACCCTGAAAAAAAGCAACCACATTAGCTCAAACCAGGTTTTTTTGTTTCATATTTGTAAATGCCGCTTGTAGTAATATTCCACTAACACACATAGAAGAGAATTATGTCCTTTCACAGCCTTTTTCTAGCTAAAATTGGACTTGCTATCAATAGTTGGTATGCAGCCCAGTGCAAGGGGATTGGACTGAATGTGGAGACAGGTGTATTTTTGGCTCAGCCACCGCCCCAGTATGTAATTGTGGTCTCTTTGCATCAGTTTTTCCTCCTACCCTAGCTTGTCTGTTCTACTTAAACTAAAGCTTTGAGTTTTAAGACATTGTGTTTTACTACGTCTTTGTAAGTAGCCATACCCAAAACAATGGTTTGTGCTTGAATGCTTATGCTCCATTAGCACTGAAGTAACTGCAGCCTTTCAATGGCTGCCTCTTCAGAGGAGCTGGGCAGCTTCAACATCATGCTTTAATGTTAAACTGGGCTTTGTTTGGATCTGTAGCAGTCAGGAACAAACTATTATGTGTGGGCATGTGAATGCAGGAACAAATTGAAATGGCTGCATCCAGGAGTCTGGAAATCATTATGTTCCTGCCATCATAGGCAGCCACATTGCACAGTTCTTTCCAGAATCAGGGCCTCAGCTTGAAAGACTGCTAGACTCTCCAGATTTTGCAGAAAACAAAACCAGGCTGGTTTTTAGGAGGTTCCTGATGGTTGTGATTCCACATCCTGAGCTAGTGGCACTGCTGAGTGTTCAGTGGTCTCATCAGTCTCTCACACTGCTTCCAGACAGTTTCCCGTCCATCCCTTGGTGCTGGCAACCACGTTCTGATGCAAGACAAAATGACTCTCCTCGGTGGCAGTACTTTTTGGAAACAGATGGAGTGCCAGACAACATCAGATCTGCAGCTCAACTACTATAGCACCTGCTTTCTGGCATGAAAGTAGTTCTCATCTTGGTCTCTAAGGTACAAGAATTAAATGCTTACACCCAGCTTTGTGTGGTTTGATTTGTCTTTCAGAAGAAAAGTGCAAGAGCTTTGCATATTCTTATTACCGTTCAGAGCAATTTCCTCTTCAAATTCCATGTCTTCTGGGCCTCCTTGCTTAGGCACATTTCAATCCAAGGTGCATCTGTTATCTTGCAGTTCAACCAGGGGCTCCCTTCTTCTCATGCTATGAGGCATTCAGTCTCACTCCTCCAAACCTTTCTCTAGTCTTATGAATATACACTGTGTTCCTTAGTCTAATTTTAAAGGGAAAAGTTTATTTCCTCGTTAGATGTTTGAGTTACCTGAGGCCTGTCATCATGATCCTCTTTCTTTAAATATTCTTTAATCCTGCGATATCCTTTTGAAGTATATGACCACATACAGCAGCTGAGATGAGGCATTGCTAGTGATTTATGTAATGACATTCTGTTATTTCCAGGATTACTGTCCAGCCCATATCTAATTCACTCTGGCTGCTTTTTATAAACAGGTAGGGCAAAATGGCAATACTGATCATTGCTTTTTTAGCAATTGTCTGGGTCTCTTTTGTGTCTCGTATAGTCACTATTAAAGGAAAGCCCATTTTAGTATTCATAGTATGTTTCCAGAGACAGGAAGAGACAGCTTGTTCACAGACTCAGTTTTGCTGCACAAGCCTGGATCCTTGCACAGGGAACACCTCTCTCCTACTCCTTCTCCTCCAGTGGCTTCTGTGAGCAGGGAACAAAGGCAACCAAAGGACTCCTCATCCAAGGGTGCACAGAGTCCACTTGCCCACAAAAGGCACTGGAGTTATGAAACACCTTGCTTCCCTAGAGGATGCCAGGCAAACAGTTATTTAGGAAATATCTGGACAGGTCAGATCAAGTAACACATCCTCTACAAATGCTTCAGAGATGGGCTTTCTGACCTGGCCCATACTATAGCTGGAGCATGCAAATGAAAAAAAAACCAACAAAAAAAAACAAAAAAAAACCCAACAAACACTTTCTTTTCTCTTCTCTTCATCCACTCCCATCTCATAGTGCAGCTGATTCACAGGTAAATAAAGTAATTCCAGCTACAATAGCTACTGCTACTTGCTCATTCATTCCTAGATTTTTACAACTCAAAGGGCCATTTTCTCACCTTACCTGGACATGAAAAAGCCCACTGTTCACAAAATACAGTGAAAAAAGAAAAGACCAACGAAAAGACTGGTTTATCAGTAGATTGGAAAAGACAGCTACTTTACTTTTATGCAGAAAAAGTGTCTGTGCTCTCTAAATGGACTATTTAACCTGCTCTTGAAATTCCAAAAAAATCTTCACACGCTCTGCATCCACATGTGAAAGATTCTGGTTACTTCATATTTGAATTACTGAGCTTAAACTTTGATCTTCCGGGACAACTGGGCTCAAGCCCAGGAGCCTGGCATTCTCTGTCTTCCCACATCCACATAAAAAGCAACTGGGACTCCAGTCTTGCACTGGAGACTCTTAACTGTTCTGCATGCGTGGAACAGCGAGTCCCAGAAGCCAAGCTGATGGAAATAAACTATTCTGCCAACTGTGCACAAAACTTTAGTGCACAGTCAGCGGTGTGCACAGAGTGCGTGCCTGCCTACAGAATGTGAGCTAGAGAGCTGTAGACCTAGCCAGTAAAAAGGAAAAGTATCAAACAAGAAAAGTATTTCAGGCCTCACACTTTTTCTCATAATCATAATATAGTTGCTTTCTCTAGAGAATCAGAACAATTTGCCTCTTTCTGCTCAATGGTTAAAACTACATTTCTTGGGAAAGGCTAATAAACTGAACAATAGAACCCTGGAGCCTGCAGTGATCGGGTCCAGTTTGTACAAAGAGAAAACAAAAAGAAAAACAAAACAAAACAAAACAAAACCCCAAAGGCCCTCCTCTTAAATTTGCCACAACAACCTCATGCCTAGAACCGCAGGAGGAGACCCACGCATAGTTTGGCCATTAATTACAATTTTTGCCTCCTTTTGGTGGTATATTTTGATGACAGGAGCAACTGGAGGAAATCAGAAAACAGAGTTGGGGACCATTCTGAGTCACTTCTTGCTTTCCCTGGCTCCTCTCAGGGGTTGGCAGCCCCTAGACTTATTTCTACAATTTCTCGAGCATTTTCCATGAAGTGCTGACTTGCAGTCGGCAGTCTGTATCACTTAGAGCGGTATTCAGCATCACAAAGGATCAGATCCCGTAGCTGAATCCAGCCACGCTGGACTTACAACTTGTCAGCAGTAATCCAGTGTGAGCAGGGTGACAGAGTACCAAAGATCAGCATGGCTGGATGGTTGGCACATGTGTCCCACATTTTTGGGGCACATATATGACCGTGTGTTACACTAATACGCTCTGACTTAGTCTTACGGTAAAAAACTATCAGCCTCATTCAATCTATTCATTGTGGTTGAGTGCTCACCGATTATCTGTAGGAGTGCAAATACAGCTGTTTGTTAGACATGAGACATTCATTTAGCTCTCTGTATTGTCAAATACATTATTAGTTAATTTATAGCAGGAGAATCTTTACCTCCAGTATGTGTGATGAACCTCATTTGAACCTATTTTGCACCTATTCCATGCCTCAGCTTGCTCTGGGTAATGGGTAGAGATCTATGTGAGCCATAAAGAACTGCTCTTGACTTTTATAAACATACTGAGCTTCCAAGAGTGGCTATTATTAAAAAAAAATATTAAAAAAAAGTAAAAAATTTCTAATTTCTTACTGGTAAATGCAATGTATTTCGTGTTGATTAACAAAGAAACATCAACCATGAAATCCCACAAAACCATTCTTTTCCCAATCATGCTGCAGAAAATAAATTTGCTTTAATGCTTAGTGTTAGAAGCAGCTCAAAATCAGATGTGACAGTCCTAGAAATCCTAAAGCACTAAATCTGAATTTCTCTGAAGGGATTTCATCTCAGTTTCATATTCAGCATTATTCATCACTGGTTTATTTGGTGCATATAAAGGTATTAATTCATTGCCGTGCTTAACATGAAGAGTGGTGAGTAGCTGGATTTTGAACCAACTTGTAATTGCTGAAAATGTCAGGGCCACTTCTTCAAAAGTCATTGAAAACCTTAGTGAAACAATGACAGATACGTAGCAAACAAGCAGTCAGAGAACAGTATGCTTTATGTCAGTGAAACAGTACGCACCATCACCTCTCTGTGAGGACAGCACTTACCGCCTTTAAAGAAGTCACTCAGATATTTCAGGTTTAAATAGAAGATGTGTATCTCTCCTTTTCTACCCAGGTGCCACAGGATATGGGAACCTACTCAAGCCTCACAGGTAGGGAAAGATTCAGATCAGCTGGAGAGAGGCCAGGAGAAAGCAATGAGGATGACAAGAAACTCAAAGCACACGGGATCTAAGGAGAGGCTGAAAGTCTGGTGGTGGTCAAAAGCAACAACTAAAGAAAAAGAAGGGAGGGACATGATAACAGTGTGGCTACTAACAAAGGTGTAAAAACATCTTTTCATGTCCACTGAGCATAAAGAAAGAAGTTATTTCAAGTAAGAGAGAGTTAAGTTTAAACTTCAGGGAAAAAAATTCTTGTGATAAAAGTAATGAAACACTGGGATATGTTGCCAAGGGAAGCTGTTGAATTTCACCTGTCAGTGGAGATTTTTAAGAATGTGTTGGGAAGATGCCTTAATGTAGGTATAGTTGTTCCCATCAGAAAGCTGGAAGGACAGTCCGTGTGTCCTTCTGAGATACAGAATCCTGACGTGCAGTCTGTTTTCTGTTTTCAATCACCAACCACATGATGTTTAAGAAAAGCAGGTGCTGGATCCTGCTCCTGGGAAGGGGCAGCCCTGGCTGTACACACAGACTGGAGGATGAGACACTGGAGAGCAGCCACACTGAAACAGATCTAAGGGTCTTGGTTGACACCAAGATGAACATGAGCCAACAGAAAGGCCAACTGTGTCCTGGGGTGCATCAAGCAGGGCATTGCCAGCCGCTCTAGGGATGTGATCGTCCCACTCCACACTGCACTGGTGCGGCCTCACCTCGAATACTGTGTGCAGTTTTGGGCGCCACAGTACAAGACAGACATAAAACTATTGGAGAGTGTTCAAAGGAGGGCAACAAAGATGGTGAAGGGTCTAGAGGGGAAGATGTATGAGGGGATGCTGAAGTCCCTTGACTTCTTCAACCTGGAGAAAAGGTGACTGAGGGGAGACCTCATGGCGGCCTACAGCTTCCTCAGGAGTGGGAGTGAAGGGGCAGGAGCTGATCTCCTCCCTCTGGTGACCAGCGACAAAACCTGAGGGCATGGCATGAAGCTGCAACAGGGGAGGTTTAGGTTGGAGATCAGGAAAAAGTTCTTCACTGAGAGGGTGGTGGGGCCCTGAAACAGGCTCCCCAGGGAAGTGGTCACAGCACCGAGCTTGGCTGAGCTCAAGAAGCGTCTGGACAATGCTCTCAATCATCTGCTCTGATTGGGCTGGTCCTGTGTGGGGCGAGGAGTTCGACTTGATGATCCTTATGGGTCCCTTCCAACTTGCAAGATTCTATGCTTCTATGTTTCTATGCTTCTGTTATAGCCGTTGGTTTATGGTCTAGGAGTAAATTAATCAACTTTAGACCTGAAGATTTTGGAAGAAAAAAAGTCACCTTTTTAATATTTTTCCCCCTCTTTGCTTTTAAATTCTTCTATCCTCTGTTCTTTCCTTCTGGATCCCTTGAAAAGGGACTGCTCTTTGTCTCACTGCTAGATTTACCCTCCATAATCCTTCTTCCATATCTGTGTGAAGCTATGCTCTTTTTTTCTTGTGAGTTTCCAGAGTATGTCTGTGCAAAATTTTACTAAACCCTTACTTGATTGTGCATTGGAATTACCCAATTTGTGATGAAAGAAGCAATTCTGTTCCTTCGGAAGATGTCAAGATTTGTTCTGAGCTTCCAATCCGCAAATTAAGAAAAGAAGAACTTTTATTATGTGCAGCCTCAACCACCGTCAGAAGAAGATTCTCACTCACTGAACTGCTCTGGATTATTTTAAAAGTCAGGCCTATGCAAATACTTGAAGTTATCTGCCGCTCCTCCAAAAGACCCCAGAAGTTTTGTTATATATTTCAATAGCAGTAGGACTACTTCATTGTACTGGGGAAAGATCATTTTAGTCACACACCCTCCCCTTTTTTTTTTTCTTTGTGCAACAGTTCTCATAGAATACTAAATAATGCCAGCAGGATTTAAAGTTGAATTCATAATTATTTTAATTACCTTAAATGTTTTACTTTTTTCAAACTAAATGCATAAATAGGATCTGCTCAAACATGCCTAGCAGGATGCATTTAAATGCCTCATGCAGATAGGCTGTTCCCTGCTTCCTTGCTTGGTTTGGTTTTCCCTTTCTTCTTTTAAAAAAAAATAATCTAGTAGCAAATGAATGAAACATAATTACGCAAATATGCTAAATCCAGTTGACAGGCAGGATGCAGGCAATGCTAAAGCAAAGCTGGTAAGCTGAGGGCAACATCTACATTTCATTATTTATTAGGGGCCAGATATGAAAAGGCATTTGAGCAGCCAGAGAGACAGTCAGTCAGTCAGTAATATTTACAAAAACACCTAAGCGAGTTAGGTGTATTATTCCTGTGTAATATTACTGATGGCAATGTGGGTAAATTAGTGAGTGAAATTTGTAAGTTATGGCACTCCAAACTAATGTACTTTGTGATTCAGCAATCCTATGAACACGAATCCCAAATGCAAAGCAAGCGTCATGCTTACATCCACACTCCTGTTTCGTAAAATTACTGTATGCTATATGTAAGGAAAGAACATTTTGTATGGTATATAGAAAATGTATTAGTGAGTGTTTTACCTGTTCTTATTGAAATGCTGTAAGAAATTATGGATCATGAGCTATAATTTCAGTGGTAAAACCGAAAGTTATTTCCAAGCCTCTCTGCAAAGGTGTGTCATAAATCAGGGCAAAGAGAACATGGCAAAGGACTTACGTAGTTAGCATTTCTCTCCTAGAAGGGACTGAAACAAAAACAAGAAGAAAAAGCAACAGCACTGTTGTTTCTGTATGCAATTTATGAAAGATGTGTTGTTTTTTGACACAGCTACTTCCAGATGCTGACATTTGTAGAGGGATTTAATCTCAAGAATTATATCATAAGGATGTAGGACTTCACATGTTGAGCTAGGTTGGTAATTATGAATTAATGAAGTGGGTGAAGGATTCCAATCAAAATAAACCCTAAACTTTGTCATTTTGAGCAGCTTGCTATAAAACTCACACAACAAATTTCTGCTGGGTCCAGTCTACTGAATAGTCACATTGCTGACTTGGACAATGGGTTAAGGAGTACACATAAAACTGGCAGATGGCATCTTTCTAGGAGGGATTCAGAGCATTTGGGAGGACGAGATTAGTTCTCACAGTGATCCTAAAATGTTACTGAATTAATCCAAAACTAACAATACAAAATTCTAAGGGGCGATATGATTGGGAAGGAAGTAAACCAACTAAAAATGTAAGATGGCTAACCAGAAAAAAATCTGGCAGTAACAGTGAATTTAAAAATCTAATACATTTGAACACTGATGAATAAAAGGGCCAGTGTCATTCTGGTGTGTGTTAAGTAGTGTGCCGTAAGTAAGAGATGGAGATCTTTATTATGTCCTATGCAGCAGTAATAGGGCTTCAGCTAAAATACGCAGCCTGGTTTTGAGCATGGCACTTTCAGAAAAGATGCAGAAAAACTGGAGTGCAGGCAAGAGCAGAAACACTGCTAAGAGGTTTAAACACATGACAGAAGGCTGAAAGAAATGGGTTAGTTTAGTTTGGAAAAGAGAAGACCGAGTAGCAATTCAGGAACCATGTAAAAAGAATGTAAAGTATGTAAAAAGAATGGTCATCAGTTACTCTCCTTGTTCACCCGACATAGGAAAGGGAGAAAGAGGTTAGATTAGATTAAATAAGATTAGATTAAATTAGACATTAAAGAAAAACTGTCCAGCTGCAAAGGTTGCTAAGGACTGGAAAGGGGGTGCCTAGGGAGCGTCTTTAACCTCATAATCGAAGGCTTCTGTGAACAGATTAGACAAAGATCACATAGATGGTCTGAGTATATTTGACCTTCTTTCAAAGCAGGGAGATTGACTAGCTGACTTTTAAAGCTGCCTCTCATTCCTACTGTTCTATTAATCTATTGCTAAAACATTTAGAAAATAATATTCTTAAGTTATCCTAAATCCATCATTATTTAAGTACCTCAAAAAGAAAAAAAGATTCAATGCATTTGGCAACTCTTATTGATCACGTCAATGTCAGACAGCTCATCTGGGATTTACGTTTGTGTTTGGAAGCCTCCATTTAAAAAAAAATCTGGTTATACTCTTTTTACCTTTCTCAAAAAATGAAGGGACAGTTCAACTCCCTTTGAAATAAAAGGCATGACCTGTACTGATTGCAAGAGGAGATTCTCTGTTGTCCAGGACTGAGATTTGTAATGTTTAGTCACAGAGAAGTGCACTTGGATTGTCGTTAGATTTGTATAAATTACAAGTCAAAGTTAGTGGGACTGGCTCAGGAAATACCTATTAAATACATACACCATTATGTGTCTAGCCAATTATATGTTCATTTTAACTATTATGATACATAGGTGGGATGCTGTGAAATTAATTTGTGTGTAGAATTTCCAGGGGAATTTCTAAAGGGACTACACAGAACCTTGTCACTGAAGCATTACAATCTCTTAAACTCAAGCAGTGGAATAGTATTTTCAGCTAAGCAAGTTCTTTAACTTGCACTGTTTGTGGTTGCTGGTGCCAAAAATCCTGCTAAGGAAGTGGCCTTACCTTCATGTGAACCTTCATGTCATGACAGACACTTTGCAAAGATTAACATGTCTGTAATCTACATGCAAGCCATTCGGTTTGAAAGCAGTAGGACTTGCAGAGGAGGACGTTTCCCAGGTGACAATGTGCTTTAAATAGCCATTAGCAGGTAACATGTTGTAAATATTATAATTACACACATCTCAAAGGGAGTCAAATAGCCTTTCCTTTTAGCACTCAGCCAAGTTAATTCTTTCTGAAATTAAAGACAACTCTTCGGGCTGCTCTTCAGACATTGAAATGATCTGCCATGTAGATACCGGTAGGCAGTTACAAATGGGTAATGATAGCACCGTGCAGCTCCTTTCACCCTGTCTTCTCCTTCTCATAGCTGCTGCGTTCAGATCACTTTTACAATAACGATGTCCTCATGGCGAGCGTGTGTTTGAGACCTTACTTATACCTTATAGGCTAATGGTTGGCTTTGCCCTGCCGAACATGGAGGTGTCAGTAGGTATTAATAATACTGTGAAAGAGATAACAGTATTTCCATAAATTGACCTTCTCTGATGATGACTTCACCCCATTTTCTTCAGTTCAGTTTAATGACTTGAAGAGTGCTCGGTGATGAAACCATTCCCAAGCATAAATTATTCACCACAGGAAAAAAAGAAGTTCCATTTTGCAATTTTCCATCAGTGACTGAGGCTCTGTAGGTGAATTGTCTGCAGAGGTAGAACAATCATTCTGACCCTCGTAAACATATTTGCATCCTTCTTTAAAATGAGATAACAAAAAACCCAGAGTGAATAATAAGTAGAATAATCCTTTTCTTCAAAATAAATGTTGACTCATCCATTTCTGCTCTTAAATAAATGTATACATGTATAATATCTAGAAGAAAGCCCATCTTTTAAATTACTTTTACTGTAGCTCATTAACAAGGAATTTCATTTAAGAGATACAAATAGGAAAGATGAAAGGGCTGGACTAGAACCAACATGACCATAAATATTTTAAATGCTTGACATTACATACCAGACACAAATAAACATAGAAGCAAATTATAGCTTGTATTTCTACAGATAAAAATATATCCCGTCTGCATGTTAATATTTGCATATTCAGTACTAGCTTTTAATCCATGTTTCCAAAAGTACAGTTTTTGGAGTATCTCCTCATTGCTTCTTATATCACACCACCACATTTAACTGGAATTCGATGAGAGAAAAAAAATCTCAGCCTTGTTGCAGGAAGAGTTTTTCCAGTTGGGATGTGCAGGTCTCCACTGCCCTTCCCTGGTGTTGTTCCTGACCCGCTTCCCTGACTTCTCGAATCTGTGGGAGGTGGTGGGGTGGAGCCAGCCTACTGCTGGACAGCACTGTCTGCCACCAACGGTGAGGGATGTCCTCCATGATGAGCCATAAATTCTCAGCCAGATAATGAGAATGGGCACTATGCGGGGGAGCCTGTTTGCAGCTCTGAAAGATGCTGGGTATCAATGCAATGCCTGTTTTCCGATTTATTTATTTATAGAAGCGTACATCACAGCCTTGGCAGATTAAAAGTGTGCACCTTTAAAGCTGTACACTGTCATGAATGAAAACTAGGCTTGAATTTATGCTGTGGATAGGGTCAAAGAGCAGAGTTTTCGTTCTCAGCACTTGTTCTTATAATAAGCCAGTACAGGATGGAAGTTTTGCAGACATTTTTGTAAATTACTTTCCCATTTAGGCACATGAAAACACCATGACATTTCTTTTTCTTTTAAGATGTACCCTTTCAAAAATATTCCTTTCCCTAGTGCTATTGGGACACTCATTGTTAACCACAAGACAGAAGGTACGATAGGAGGAAATAAAAGGAAAGCTGTTGTATATATGCATCATAATCTTCTGATATTGAAGGGAACACAATCTTATATTAGGAACTACCTGGCTGCTCCAAGAGGTCCCAAATTATGAAGATCTAAATCAAATCTGGTAGACCATTGCATTTTAGCAATTTGATGGATTTCTTCTTGCCTTTTACACTTATTACTGTGTAACCGCACCGAACTTGTAATTCCTGAAGAGTCCCAGAATGGTAAATGCCGTTCGGGTCTGGGCACTTGCTGGTTTCTGCACTTTGAAAGGTAATTGAATAGGAACAAGTACAAGTGCAATTGAATATGTAGGCTAGAGGCACTAAGTTGCAGCCTCAAAGAGGTCATGCTGAAATGAATTTTTAAAAAGGACTATAAAATTGCATCTAAGATAGATGGGGTGCAAAAGCAATATTTAAATGAAATTGTTATGGATATAAGTCACTTGCCAGGCATTCTAACTATTTCCAACATAAAATATGTTTTCACTTCATATATAAAACATTGTTATTATTCACATCCTGTGTCATGTTAACATATTAAAACTTAAATGTTTAATGCATATATTAAAATTTTGTGTCATCATTAACACCGCTGATGAATACCCTTTAACAAAAATAATGGAAAAGACATGTCAAGGCAGATAATTTTTACAATTAGAATAAAAATATGTAACTTAAAGTGTGATAAGATAAAACCGTTTAATTCAAAGTTTCACAGTCCTCTCTCCTTGCTCATGGGAATCCAACTGTCATTTGTTTTCCTATTAAATGACATTTCAAATACTTTATTATAAACATAAATCACATCTCCTTTTGAGAAGGCAAATGACAAACTAAATTTGAGGTCTGACTTGCATTTCTATGCCCTACCCAGGACTAAATAGATGAGCAGTTGCTTTATAGATTGTATTTGATGGATAAACAAAGAGAGGCAGTAGGTTATGGAAAACATGTCACTTGGAACTGACATCTGCCCTCATAATTCGTGAGTGTCTTCCCCTGCTGTGTCACCTCTGCAGACATCAGCTCCCCATCCTGGTTCACAGCATGTAGGGGAAGAGATTTGGTCTGGTTTAAAGTAAAGCTGCCTCTTGTAAAATTCATACCTCGCCTTTATGGGGGATGTTCTGTTTTGTGCGGTCAGGTGGGTGGTAAGAAACGCCCTCAGTACCAGGATGGGGTGTGCAGAACGATGCGTAGCTGCACGGTGACATGGTGCACAGTGTTGGCACAGAGATGTGATCAAAGGACGTCTGCTCAGACTGCCCTTTGTGTGGGAACCCCATAGTACGGGCCAGACAACTCCCGTAAGAGAGATGCTGCTCAGTATGAGATCAGGTCAGACCTTGGAGAGCTGGTGTGTGCTGGCTTTGCGATCCCTTTGACCTGCCGTTGGTTGCGCTAGGCAGTTTCCTAACCAGGAGTGATCAGGTACAGGTGAAACACCACCAGCCACACGGCAGTCATACCACACGGTCCCAGCTTCTTGGTCGTCAGGCGTGTTTAAATTGAACGGAGTTCAATTTCTCTTCCAGAGAAATTTTTCTCCATCAGCAATGATTTCCTTCCCAGCCAAAGCATGTCGGCCTGACAGGCAGGAGGTGCTGGGGACTGCAGTCCATCAACACTTCTCCCATAAACCCACACACAGCAAACGTACACGCAGGCGCCACCAATGCAGAAATCTCTTTGATCATCACCAGCAGGGTGATAAAGCCGGGCTGGATATTTTAAGCTTCTGACATGGTTAGGTTTGTTTGTACCACTTCTAGAGAGGCTCTTGGACCCCGCTGAATTTACCTGAATTCACAAAACAGGGATTCGCTAATTAAGGCTTTACAAGTGGAGAAAGGAAATCAGTTATCTTAATAAAATAGTTGAAACTCACAAAATGCAGCATATTAGCTTAGAAAGCCCGAACATTTCCAGCTCTTACGTTTTTATTGCCAGTTTTATAAAGTTCAGGGTGTTTGGGTATTTTTTTCCTAAAACCAAATTCTTACAGTCAAGTGGTTAAAAGATGATCTCTGCTTTCATTTAAATATGGTGCATTTCTTGGCCATTCAGCTGTAAAAAAAAAAAAAAAAAGATGTGGCTCTGAAGGGTCCACAGTCAAAAAGACAGGCAAATAAAACTTTAAGCATTTTTGTTTGGTTGGTTGGTTAGTTGGTTGGTTGATTTTTTAAACTTACTGGGTTTTAATCCACTTTTAGTATTTTGTGACCTGAGTCAAGATTTCTGAAAGCCTGACATTGGCAGCATCAACGCTCTTGTGGTGCAGAGATATTGTCAGCACGTATTTGGACTGACCTGCATAATTCATTCATGAGTAATGCATTCAGCCCAAACACATACTGAAATAAATACTTTACCACATCATTCATTTTTATTTGGGTGATGTGTGTTTGTAAAGCATAATGAAGAAACACTAGCCTCTCGCCATCTTGCAAGACCATAACATCCTTTTGTGTCTCACCTGTAACTGTGGGTGAGAAAATTAGTTTAGCCTAATTTTTAGCCAAATTAATTGTAATGGGAAAGAGAGTGTCCTGCTAGAAGAGTAAGAACAAACTTTATCTCACTCTTTCTTTGTGATGCAAATCAATAAATGGGTTTAAATATTTGCTTTTTGCCTAGTATTTTGCTGTCTTCCACCAGCACAAAATTATTTGGGAACAGCAGTTTAACAATATTTGTTTCAGATAGATTAACAATATTTGCTTCAGAGAGAAAGAGCAAAAGAGTTTTGTAGACTTTTAGAAATTCCTGTGCCTAACTCCTATTTTAGAGTTCACTTTTAAAAAGCTATCCCTTAACACCTTTGAATGTTTCCTCTGTCACTTAAAGACCTTTTCTAGCTGGATTTTAATTGGAAGGGTCAAATCACGGAATGTTATTGTTATTATTTTTGGTTTTATGAACATCACAAGTATTAAATTTCTGCTGGTAAAATTTGTCTTAAAAAATAGGTATCTTAAGTCAGCGAATGTGATACCTTAAAAAAAAAATCTACAGCAACAGTCAAACAGAAGTATGCAGGTTTTTCTTCATCTTTTCTAGGATGAGTTCGCTTAATGTTAGTCAATTTGAATTTAAAAAAAAAATAAAAATTTCCTAATGATCAGAGGATGGAAGCAATTTTGAAAGAAGGTGGTTTCTGAAGGAATTCCATGATGTAGAAAATTATCTACCAGTAGCTAAGAAAAGAGGAACGTTGAGTTCTAATAATAAGTGAATCTTATGAATTCAAGGAATCAGTCCTAATTATTTTTACTGTTTAATATATAATCTTCTGACACTGAAGTCATCCAAGGAAAAAAAAAATCTACTTTCTGTAAAAACCCCTACATCTTGTAAATACCCATTTTAAAATCAATTATATCTAATAATAATGTAAAAAATAAAATTCTTCAGAAAATATAATATTAGGCTTTGCAATACAAGTGTTACTCCTATGACAATTTCTCTGGAAGTAAGTTAAATTGCAATTGTCTTTTACCCTGTCATATGTCTGAAAATGCACATCTAAAATGTAATGCAAATGTCTAACAAAATGGAAGAATAATAGCTGAAGAATTTATGACAGATTAAACAAAGTTATGTTCATACAAAAGAAAAAGCAGAAAATATGGCTGTAGTTTTCACCTAAGTCTTAGCATATATATTTTAGAAACAAAAAGCTTTGTGTTGAAATGCTGAAGTAAAAAAAGAGAAAACATTATGGAGCTTATAATCATGATATCATCATGAAAATGTAGTGAATATATCAGGGAAAACAGCTAACTTACACAATTTCACATACTCATGTCTATTTAGGAAAAAGGTAACTGTCATTTGAAATATGGTAGGTGCACACCACTGATGACTGAGTAATCAGGCATATGCAGGAAGGCATAATGCAATTTCAACTTCATAATGTTTTGTCCTGAGATGTTAATAGGGTGGCTTTAAAAAGAAAGCAGGCAGCCTTTGAGTATATTTTTCTGGAGCATTTATATACTAAAGCAAGTAATATTCTAAAAGTGGATTTCAAAGGACTGTGAGGGAGATACAATCACCATATCTTATTGCATGGGGTTACGTATTCCCTTATAGATTACATTGGAAATTCCCAGTGTACACAACAATGTAAATTAAAACAACTGCTGTTTTATCCATTGCACGAGGAATGGATACCTACTGCAGTCAGTGCTGACTACCAAACTTGTCAGCTTAACACACCAGGGCCACTGAGCTAGGGTGGTGATGTCCTCTTCTCGGTGTGCAGCTCGACAGTGTTTCACAAATCACTGCTCCGTAACTGTTTTCTACTGCTGAATTTCACAACTGCCTTCCGTATCTGTCTGTATATATCTTTATGGAAGCAGATACACATAAATCAACACTTTACAAATCTCAGCTTCTTAAATACAGTCGTGCATGTCTGGCCTGATGACAACAGCCCTGAGCACCTGGCAGCTCCCACTGCTGCCAGTGACAGCAGCTGAGTCATCAACGCCAGCTTTGGAGGCAGCTCAGGTACCAGCATGGGCAGCCTCTGCACAGGCCATCTGGGCAGAGGTGGGACCATGCTCTGGCAATGACACCAACTAGCACAAAATGCCCCCTAAGCTCTCTTACCCTCTAAAACAGGACAGTTGTATGCAGACAGCCCACTGGAAATGGTCTCTGCACCCCAAAATCTCATTAAACTTGCCTAGGAATTGCTTGGGCCAGCACTGGCCCAGTGCTAGCAAGTCCAAAGCCATGGAAGAACCCATGCTAACAATTCAATAGCAGAGAGGATCAAGGTCCAGTACTAAGGAACCTGGCAGGCTTTAGTTCAACAGTATGAATTCCGCTGCTGAAACCACCTTTACTTTCCTATTATTGGTGGGGGGATGGTTGGACTAGATGATCCTTGAGGTCACTTCCAACCTTAATGATTCTATTCTATTCTATTCTATTAGAAACATAGCTTCTCTCAGGAGCCATGGGAAAGTGAAACCAGAGAGTGAGTATTCAGGTAAGATGAAAAGCTGTGTTTCAGCCCCTGATGGTAACAGACACTCAGAGCATCTCAAAGACATTTTTCCCAACACTGTGTATTTTACTCACTCTTTAGGCAGACCGGTGTTTCTGTGGCAAAGCTCTAACCAAACATCATGGTTTAGCCTCAGAATAAATGAGTGTTTAATTAAAAAACACATATATATCACATATAGCCAAGTTTGGGTTTATTTTCTTATGAATGTTTACTCAGCTAATGCACTGCAAAGTAACATGCAACGATGGAAGGATGACACGAACTCCTGAATGCCATCAAAATAGAAAATGAAGGCAGGAAACTCAGAAAATGTTGTTTCTAATGAGACACAGGGCAAGATGCACAGTGATTTCAGCTAGTCACCAGTTATCAAGGCCAACAGGGTGAGCTGCTCTAAACACTTACAAACCAGGGCTGGGAAAAGTGCCTTCATGTGACCTTTCACACCCCTGGAGCTTCCTTTACCTGGTGTAGCACGAGGTTGGTGTGACTGTTGTTTGAAAAGGCTGAGCTCAAATAATCAAAGTTGAGATCATTTCCCCCTTTCCCAAGGAGGGGTCGCTGCCCGTTATTTCCTCTGGGGCGGGTGCCAAGCCCATCTCAGTGGGGCCGGCTGTCCTCTCGAGAAGGCTTTCCTGATGAAAGGTAGGCTGACCACCCTAATGATGATAGCTTCCACTTCCACCGCTTGCAGTGAGGAAATTCAGCTTGACTCAGGGTAGGGGGCCCGCTCCTGATTTCCATAGACAGCGAGTGTAGTAGTAAGCAATAAACAAATGGGAGAAGCAGAAGAGGTCCTGGAGCACAAAAGGGAGAGTACTTTGAGAATGGCTGAAGGGGGCTGAAGGGATGGGTCTGAAGGGACTGTGAGAAGAGGGTGAATGAGTATGAGAAATGGGGAAAGGGTGTCAGAAAACCATGCATGTAAGTGTAGGGTAAAAGAGTGTGAGGTGTCCAGGCAGAATGTGGGATGCAATAAGTAGACTAAAATATAATTGCACTGCTAAGCTTCTGATTATCATGAGTTGCTAATGTATATTAACTGCTAATACGTACAGATATATGTAGGCATTCTTGTAAAATATACTTATCACTGCTTTATTAGTGGGTAACACATATACACTATATAACACATAACTACTTGCTTATATATATTTCATGATTTTCAGTGTTTTGGCAATACAGGGTGTTAGGGCACTATGGCTGATCCACCCTTTCTCCATTGCCCGCTAAACAAAAGCAGAAAAGAAAGCCCTGCGCTTTGTTTAGTTGTCAGAACAACAGAAAAAGGAGCAACAAGGGGGTTAAGAAAGCATGCCTGTTGCTAAGCCAAATGGAAATTAAAGGCTGTCCCGAGGACCTGCTGAGGACCCTGAAGGCTGACGGGAAGAGGTAGCAGACGCCTGTGGCTTAAAAGGTTCTGTGCGGCTGTAACCAAGACAAGGAAGTGCCAGGCCACCCCAGCTCACTGCACTTGTAACCAAGGCAAGAACACAATGCTGGGATCCCAAAGTGGCTGAGGGGGGCTGCACCACCATGCCAGCCTGGGGACGGGGCAGTCATTTCACTCCCAGTACACCTGAGGATGGTACTAGCAGCTTTCGCATGTACAGGAGCCTGAGTTGTCCAGATTCCCCAAAATGTGAAATGCAGTGTGAGGCGGCAGCCGTTTTCCTTGTGCCTGTGGATGTTTTATCCAGTTGCCTACCTGTGTGTGGGGATATAACCACATACAGCATACAAACACGTGCAGCTAGCTTAACGCCTGCTGAGCTTGAATACACACACAAACAAAGTATTTATTCAGGGAACTATTGCCTCTTCATCTCCTTTTGCATTTTAATAAAACCAGCCTTTCTCACTGAAGTGGCTAATTGCATAGAACGTATTAGTGAGTCTCACCCTTCTTACTCTAAATTAACGAACTCGAATACAGTTTGCCATTAGATTGCTCTGACCAGGAAGACCTTAAGAGTGTTCCCCCACTCAACATCATTTCCATTCATCTTTATTTTAGTTTGCTAGAAAGTGTGTCTCTGTAACTCGCGGTGCTGGGCGACGTGCCCTGCTGTGACATGAGACGTCGGGTTCTGTCAGTCACATCAACTGATGTGATGTGACGGAGCCTAATGTGATGGGACCGATGCCCTGCCGAATGCGTACCATGTCACTGTGGTATTCAGAAGTTGGTTTCTCTGAGAAGAAATGCAATGAAGGAAGCCAGGCTTCCCATGGCAAATAAAGCTAAACAATCTTGTAAATGAAAATGCAATCAGGTGTTTGCTGCATATGTGTGTACAAGTAGCATGTTTGGTTTATTGTGCTTTCCTATTTGTTTGCAGTGGCACTTTGATGATGTCCAGTCATGAATTTCACACTAGTTCTCTGTCCATCCTATTAAACCCTGCCTAGGGTCTATCTGAGAGCGGGACCAGAGTGCTGCCTCTTGAAGTGCTGTTCTCCTTGGGACAAATGCTGTTTCTGGAAAGCCCATGCACTACTCCCTGGTGGTTGCCACAGTGCAGATTTGAAGGTCTCCTGCAGTCCCTCCATGTTCAGAGCCAACAGCCCTTGTTTTTGCTAGCAGCTTTTCACACAAAGCCTACCCTGTGCCCCCAAACCTCAGCAACAAAATGTCTTGAGGTAGCTTGTCCTCATGGTAGTTCCTTTCAGAATGCAACCTAGTCTATGCAAAAGCACCATAAAGTTTACTTAGATCTTAAAAATGTTTTCAGAAGACTTCCAAGGAAATAAAGTAGTAATCACCCATTAAACTATCACATTCAGCAGAAACTTTGCCTTCTGAGGATATTTCTCTACTCTTTTGACAGTGCAAGCCCTCAGATCCCTGTACCTTGGTCTCACTAGTGGCCCTCCCACATGAGGCAGCCACATGAGCTGGTGAGGACCAAAGAAGCAAGCAAGTCAGTCCTGTCCTCATAATCTGCCAGTAATACAGCTCCCAGTGAAACTGCATGGGTAATGAGAGTAAATTACCTCTTTCTCAAGCTAGCTCCAGGTGAGAGCTCAAGCAAATATTATTTATATCTTTTGGCTAAGTGCTCCACTCTGTGAAATGTTGACCATCCCAAGCTGCATTATCGCTAGTTTCACAGTAGTGATCTTAAAGAATTGCTCTGGCACTAAGCACTTATTTCAGTTTAAGATATAGCCAATTTTATGTCAATTTAAAAAATGGCTTTATGTACGTGGGTCACCTCAATCACAGTGAAATTGCTAATTAGCTTTTCACTCCACACACACCCCCAACCCCCACCCATTTTCTGTACAGATTGGTTATGGTAGAAATGTACCACTGTTTATTATTTTCACTATGGAGTACTCCAGTAAATAGCATGCAGCAACATTGTGGGAACAGGGAAAGTCCTTTGAGTTACTTATAGATATGGGTTAAACATCTTGTCTCAGAACCCACAGAAATGTATAAGAAAGATAGTATATGTCTTCTGGCACAATTCCTTAGGAACATGTCAGGCTTAACACTATTTTACAGAGGCTCATTTTCAAAAAAAAAAACAACAAAAACCCAGCCCAAACAAAAACATCAATTTTTGTGTTGCTAAACAACCAATTTATGCTCCCACTTAACAGTTAAGAATCTCACAGGTACTGTATGTTCCATCACTATGAAAACTTCTTTCTTTTTTATTCTACATCGGAAACTACCTGCTAAGAGCAAGGCGGACCAAGCACTTCAAAGAGGAAAGTAACCCAAAAAAGCTTGCTTTTAAAGAAAAAAGCAACAGGGCTCTTTTTTGCTAGTACAGAAGCTGTTATCTTGTGCCATGCACCAAGCAGGGCATTGCCAGCTGGTCGAGGGACGTGATTGTCCCACTCCACACTGCGCTGGTGTGGCCTCACCTCAAGTAC
>VWZZ01008021.1:339958-461443 GCA_013399095.1 Psophia crepitans | reverse complement strand
GAGTTGGACTTGATGATCCTTATGGGTCCATTCCAACTTGTGAGATTCTATGATTCTATGATCTTGGCAGAAAACAGAAAAAAAGCTGAGTGAAGGAGTAGGGAGGGAGAGACAGAGAGCAAACCTAAGAACTGGAACTTAAAAGGGGTTTGGAACATACCCATTTCCATGAGCAGAATTCACAAAGCCAAGTCAAGTTCCACCTACAACAAACAAGAGAAGCTGTGTTTCCAGGAAAGCCAGTCCCAACACTAACCTGAGAGGCAGAGGGGTTATAAAAAATGAACTAATAACAAATGCTGCATAAAGCACATGCATGAAATCTTCCTTCACTGCTATATGTAACTGCCAACTTGCAGTCCTGAGTCAAGCATCTTTTTAAAACTCTTGTAGCCAAGAAACAGTTTGTTGTATTTAGGACCATAAAGTGATCTTTTGAATGTAGATGACTATCTCATTCCTCCAGAGGGGAAGATGAACCAGCAGAAATGGCATTCCTCCTGGGAAGTAAGTTCAAACACTTTCAAAGTGGGAGCAAGGCTCAGGTTTCCTAGTCGTGTGCGAGACCTCCAACCTAGTAATCAAATCCTATTTTCCAAAAGGCAGACTGTCCTTTTTGACTCCACCACACCCCCTTCCCCTCAGGCCTTCACACCATGTTTCTGAATGACAGTGACTGTGCACTGGGCTAATGACAGTGCTGCTGGGTGCACAGCTACCTCCCCAGGGCCCATCATGAGGTACAGATGTTGGTACGGTAAGGCTGTAAAGGCCTAGAGGGCTTAGACTCCACGATGCTCCTTCCAACTAAGATAAGAGCAATTCTTCATGCATGTGGTAACATCACTTTAAAGCTATAAATAAGCTTTGTGGTGTAAATATAGGTTCCTGGATAGCCTCTCCTACCCTTAATAGTTAGGCAAGGTAATTGTTATTTATTTTTTAACCATTCTCTTTGATTTAATTGCCCATATGCTCCCTAGGGTGCACTTTAATTACTAAACTGCTACTTTGGATCCTGGCTAAGTACTTAAGCACAAAAACGAGTCTTAAAATTCAGGAAAAGGTGAGTTCCTCATTTCTGGAACACATAGTTAGTGAGCCATAATTTACAATCCAGGATTTACAAGGTACAGGTGAAATCCTCTCACTCATGGCATGAGTGGAGACAGATGGCAGGAAGAAGGTGAAGAGGGCTGCCAACATCTACCTATTTCCTCCTTCACCATCAATATGCACAGATGGATGTGGTGGCCATGCTCCAGCATGTGTGACATGGGGCAGTCATGGTGTACCAGGAGAGAAGGGAGGAAGAAGGGCTGTGTCCCGTCTGCTTTTCTACACCAGTTGCTGGAAAGAGCCCAGCTTACAGGCTGGAATTTCCAGGAAAGGGTTGTTGCTGCCAATGCAGCTTCCCTGGGATTTGGGCTGGTAGGTGCTGGTACCACAGCTGCTTGCTCTGGTGCTCCAGTGCTGGAAGGGGAGATGGCAATCCTGTACAAAGGATGCCATCAGAGCACTGTCAGGCTGACTCCTGAAGACAAGGAAATAATTCTGCTGTGGATGTAGTCTCTGACAGGGTGCAAGGAAATCACTGCCATCTGAGATGGCTGAAATAGCTTTGGGAGATGTCTAGGAGGAGGGTCACTGGAGGAACGGCCATACCTTGGCAAGGAGATGAATTGCATGATCTAGTAGGTGTCTCCCTGATTATTGGTAAGGAACAAGGTAGAGGAAGAGACAGCAACTGATGGATTAGAATGCTACTTAGTTTTCATTACATGTCTCCTCAGCTGGAAAACGAGGCCTTTTAACCATCCCCATGCAAGCTCCCTGCTACAACATCCATTGCGGGTTGTTCAGTAAAAATGATGTTGTTTAGACACTTAAAGCGTACTTCTTCACACTTTGTGTGAGTGGCAGTTAAATGGTGCTATTATGTTTATATCTGGCAGTTAGACACTTACATTCTGTTTATGTGGAGAGATCAGCAGCCCCAGTGCGATAGGCAGTACTGCAGGGAGCAGTGAAGAGGCTTCTCTCGGGGTAGCTTCACTGGTCTTTGTTCACAGCAGAATAGCAATTATAATCATAGCATTTAAGAGGCAAATATAAAAAAGGTCAGTAACATTTTTGCAAGGGAAAAGAAGATTCCCTAGCTTGATTAGTTTCAAGGCCTTCTCAGATAAAATTATTCTTTTTCTTTCTACCAGTATTTCTGAGACACCTGATTCTTTGTTACAGGTGATAGAACAGCTTCGGGTCTTGCTATGATAGCCATTCCTTCTGAGTAGCTTTTCCCTTCTCTTCCTATATGCGACTACTTCACTGGTTTCAATCTTGAAGCAATATCATGCAATAATAGAATAAAACTTACTTTCTTTCATCTTTCTCTGTGTGTGTATAGGCCCCAAGTGCTTTTAGGAGAAGGGGAAAATATTATTTTGTCTGGGGCTTTTAACAGACAAAATAAAAAGTGTAAACAATTATATCTAAAGTGTGGACATTGTACATAAAATAATTACATTTCATAGCTTTGCCTTTTGGGGAAAAAATTGCCGTTATAAAAGTAGTTTCCGTGGGGTGAAATTTTCAAAAGAGCCAAGCATCCACAATTGGGACCAGATTTCTAGAAGGCTTTAGCTCTGGCATAGAAATAAGTGGCCAGATGTCCAAAGAGCTCTAAACATTAGATTGTGAGCATTTATAAAAATCTGGCCTGTGTTTAAGAGCATAAATGGGAGCTGGGCTCTTTGGAAAAAATCTAGCCCCCATGCTGGGTGTTGAGCTGGCTTGAAAAAAAGTCTGGGTCTGAGGCTGTTTTGGTAGGGGGATTGGTTTTTGTTTCAGGGTTGGGGTTTTTTTTTTTGGTTTTGTGTTCTCTAGTTTTTTTCCCCTGTTGTTTTTAAAAGAAAATTGATCTTGCATGTCATTAAGTTGTTTGTTGGTTTTGTGGAGCTTTTTACTTCTAAGCACATATTTCAGTTTTGCCATCCAAATCGTCCAGTTGCCTTTAAGCAATATTGATGTGCTTAAAATCAAGCATGTGCTTTTCTGGGCTGAAGACTGAATTTACCATTTGAAATCCCACCCCATGTAGCTGTGAAATGTATACTGTCTTTACCAACAGGCCACAGGGGTGGAGGAGTGTGATTGAATGGCGGCCAGTCACTGTAAAGCAAAGCTTATCTCAGTGGCTGTGGCAGCGTACCTCTGACAGTGTCCTCACAATAAGCTCCCCTGATAACTTCTAAATATTGCAGTTGAGCCACAAATAATATGAGAAAGTTCTTTTAGATAACATGTTGACAACATTTCCTTTGGACCTGGACAACAAGAGTCAAGTAGACCAGCAATGGAAATTCAGATGTATTGAGCACATTATTTTCCAAACTTTTGGGGAGCATTTGATGGGGTTGGACAAAGGCTCCAGGCAGTTCTTCAGTTTTCTGACCAATGCTCAGCATTACCTGAGATTAGAGTTCAGTGGAAAGCTAGGCTAGATATCCTGTAGCCAGTATTTTTGAGGCATAGAGAAGGCCTCCAAATAATTTCATCTCAAAATAAAGTTTCAGCATTTTGCCCTGCACCTCTTTGGAATAGCTATGTGGCTCTGACTATTATTCACTTGCCTGAAAAGTACCATATTTTTCACAATTTGGAGAAGCAACTCAGATACACCGCTGTAGCACAGCACTGCTTCAAAGGACATTGGGATAAGAGAGTATCAGAGTACTGTACAATATAGAGGAAACCCCTTTTCAAGATGGGGAGACAAATGCAATCCTTTTGGTATTCGTATGTGGTAAACGTGTATCCTGATGATTTAGTCTTCTGGCAACACAGAAAATTTTACCCATAGGAGAACTTCATTATATATTTTTATAATGAGGAGCTCTAGAGGATGCACAACTTACTACTTTTGCCTAATCCCTTAATATATTATTCTGAAAACAATCATAAAATAGTTGGAATAGAATATATTGTGATGTGAGTTACAGACTTTCTTTTTGTTTAACCTGTGGAAGCCAGTTAATATCAGTGATGGCCCCAAGTCAGGACTTCAAGAAGGTTTCCGTGTTACCCCAGCTATGGATCTCTGTCACAGGACATTCTACCCCAGCAAATCCAAATGCCTCTAGACTGTGGGAATGGTCAGGGTTGGATCTGTTCCTGGATACATGCTTTTCAAAGCAGGCATTCCCTTTCCACAGCTCCACAGAAGTCACAGGAATGGATGGACATTTGGTCTGCCCATCATTTCTGATTAGAATAAACTAATGTCCCACGTGTTTTGCCCACAGGTTTTCCCTAGTCACATTACTATACTGTCTTCCCTCTCCCCACTCAAAATGGACCTATGCCAAAAGAAACAGGATACTTCTATCTGAAAAAAAAAAAAAAATTGTTCAGGCTGTGAAGTCTTTTCAGAGAGTTATTCTAATAAACAACTAAAAATGGGTAGGACCCATTCCCTCTGAAGCCCAAGTGTTGGTTAGGATATTGAAGGGTAAGGTAGTGTATCTTCTATTTCTTTGAGAGGAATATATATCTCTACTTTTAGTATCAATTCAGCTTCAGAAAATAATTTAGCCATACTTTTAAATGGCATTCCACCACCAACAACAACAAAAAAAAGTCATCAGATCTGACAGCATTGACCCATGGAAAACTAAGGCTGACTTGCTGGTGTTAAAAATGTTAATCCTTTTCCAAGAGCTGCTGCTGCCAGGAGTCTGTTACAAGTTGCCGTGAAAGTGCAGGGAGATAGAGACACATAAATGCCTACATAATAGGCAGTACTTTCAGAAAATCACAGCAAAGCTTGCTTTGAATATTACGTCCTATATAGAAGCCTAAAACTGTTCTTAAGATATTGTAAAGCCATGGACAACTGCTAGTCTACAAGATTGAATGGATTTCAGGTCAAGCGGTCTCAAGGTTAGCTGATGGATGAGATAAACACCTCTCATCACTGTGCTGGATCAATCCTTAGTTAAGTGCTAGATTTATGACTGCTGCTCCCATCCATTTTCAGATTCTCCCATTGTTTCTGCTTTGGCTCAGGGCCAAATTAAGTTGTTTTACTACAAGTCAATGTTTAGAGCCCCAGGTCCTGGAGTAGAAAGCAATTTCACAATCTCTGCTCTCAATTAGAAGAAAATACTAATTTTGTGAATTCAGTGCTTGTCAGTGTACAACATGCACTGCTTTTACACGTCCAACCCCTGTTCTCATGGTTTTCAGACAACAGATCACAGCATCATATAACCCTGACTGGAATATTTTCTGGAGCTGACATGATCTGATTCTTAATTCTCCCAATCCCAACCTGTAGGAAGAGAAAGGTAAGGAAGGGAGAAGTGGTGCAGTTCTGTCAAAGGTATCCTATTCTGCTCCACAGCTGAAGCCACCACATCTCACAGCCCCCATAATGCTTTGAAAGTGTTGCAATGTTTTCCATCCACAGAAAACATGAAATTTCACGGGATGCCAAGAATCTAAGGCAGTAGGCAGCTACTGTGTTGAAATGCCACCCAGCTGTGGATGTGACCAGGCTGTGACCAAGAGGCCAGCACCTTCCAACATCTGCAGGCCTGCAAATCTCAGAGCTAGAGAGGCCCGCAGTGAATGATATTTTGTCTTCTGCATAATCTTCTGTTGGGAGCAGATTTTTCCAACAGAAAGTTGTTAAGCGTTTCTATACAGCTTATTTTCTGTCCATCACTGGCACCGTGCAGTCAGGCTGCTGTGTCAGGCAGCTACCACGAACACATGTCTTGGAGCTCCATCAAGGCTTTTTCCCATAGAGAGATTGTTCAGTTCTGCTGGAGGTACCGAACAACACAGTAGCTCTTGTCAGAACATTTCATTGTTCATTTATTGAGCAATGTATAAAATGGCTATTCCTCTAGCATTTTTCCACACCTATTCAGAAATTGTTTTTTGTTTTGTTTTTTAAGAAATATATTGTTGTAGTGGTTTCACCTTGGCTAAACGCCAGGTGTCCACCAAGCCGCTCTATCACTCCCCTCCTCAGCAGGGCAGAGAGGGGAGAGGGAAAAAATAAGATGGAAAAACAATTCCAAAATCATGGGTTTAGATAAATGCAGTTTTAATATAGTGAAAAGCAAGGCCGTGCATGGAAGCAAAGCAAGGAAAAACAAAAGATTATTCTCTACTTCCCATCAGCAGGCGATGTCCAGCCACTTCCTGGGAAGCAGGGCTTCCAAAAGCGTAGTGGTTACCCCGGAAGACAAAACATTGAAAAAAATTAATGCCCCCCGTTCCTCCCCCTCTCTCTCAGCTTCCCATTGCTGAGCAGATGTCATATGGTATGGAATATCCGTTTGGCCAGTCTGGGTCAGCTGCCCTGGCTGTGTCCCCTCCCAGGATCTTGCCCACCTCCAGCCTACTGCTGAGGGGGTGGAAGAAGGGTTGGAGACACAGCCTTGATGTATGCCGGCACTGCTCGGCAGCAGCCAAAACCCTGGTGTGTTATCAGCACCTTGCTGCTACCAGTGCACAGCTCTGTAAGGGCTGCTACGGGGAAATTAACTCCAGCTCAGCCTGACCCAGTACAATTGTCTGCTGTAAATTAAAAAGACTAAAAGTGTTGTCTAGTCTAGCTGCAGATAGAACAGTGTGAAACAGGAAGCGTATGCAAAACTAATCCAGCCCAGCACTGACAGCTGGACTAATCACCATAAAGGTATTGAGCCCACAAGTCTTTCAGTAGATGGGTCAATAAAACATCTAGGCACACTTTTTAAACTCTGTGTAATACAGAAGTTATGTCCATGCTGACCTTCTGTGATCTGGTAAGAAAAAACCTGGGTGGAATAGCAAGACTCCCTCTTTCTGTGTGCAAATCCACTGACACCCCGTCAAGAAAATCCCCCTATTTAGACAGGGCTACTGTCATAGTGACCTCTCAGACAGAAGCAGAACCTTTCCAAGAAATGCTTTGCAACTCCAAAGCACGCCATTAAGTAGGAGAAACAATCTTCTCTGCCTCTTACTTAATTCCTTGCACAACACAATTATCATGGGCAAAGTGAACTGCAGTCATGGGTTCTGAACTCAATATATTCTTTCCAAATCCAGAGCAAAGTAGTTCTGATCTTGGGCCAAGAGCCTGGTAACCTTCACTAAAGAAAAATCTCGATACCTCAAAGACCTGTGAACAGTACCATAGCTGAAAAAATTCCAGAGCTATTAGTTTCCCAACTGAATACATAGATTTACTGATGTTAAAATATCTTGAAAGACAACAACGTAATATACCAAGGCAATAATCCAAGAAAGTATACTTAGCTATCATGAACATAAAGCAATTTGATAAGGTCAAATAAATTTCCAAAGTGACATTTATTGAAGATTTCAAACTGGGATTTTAATTTATTTCAGATTTATCTGGGATTTAAATCAGCATCCCGATCTGGGCCGAAAGGAAATTTCAAAAGATTAGACTGTTGCATGGAATTTACAGGATAAATTCTCAACACTAAGAGTTACTGATGGAAAAGCTATTCCTGTGTGTGGCTGTGGAGCACTGGGGCCTGACTTCCACAGCGCGCTGGAAGCCAGCAGAAGTGAAGCATCTAAATACTGACGTAGGTCCGTCTCTTTAGAGGGGGGATCTCACCTGCTTGCCCTGTGTTTTAATTTGCCATTGCCTTTAAAGGTCTGAACGTATAGATAATGATCATGTAGTGCACTGAATAGGCAGCCACTTACTGGGTGCAGCCACTACAGTCGCTTCTAGCTGAGGTGCCTGTCCTGAGCATTTGAATTCCCTCTTTTGCCTTTCACCCCCTTCTCTGCCAAGCTGTAATTTCCATACTGGGTTGTATCAACAGTGGTGGGAATAACACTTCTAACTGCATCTCCACTTCTATTAAAAACAAGCATTTCCACATAAATCTGCTAATGTAAGGCATGGTATTCCTTACAATTTTTTCCCTGTTAATGATGAAAACAAATGAGTAAGATTTATCTCTTTGACAAGTCATGTGGGTGTGAATCTTTAATTAGCATATAACAGGTTTAGACTTCAAGTCCCTATAGGCGTGGGAATCACTTAAAGAAGAAAATCCCACTTGGTAAATCTCTGGCTCAGGAAGCCAAGAATGTTATTTTAAGAGATACCTGTAAAGATGAAGATTGCAATCTTCTTGCATGTCAAGGTAAAAAAGCAAGCTATTTCATCTCCCAGAAACTCGGTGACCATACTTTGATGACAAGCCAGATGGCAGCTGTTCCCCAAGCCCAGTGCCAAGAAAGATGATTGGAGCTGCAATTTACCTTCCGTGGTGAAGCTCGATGCTGGAGCATACCACAGCTGCGAATTTGGCTGCTGCCAGTAGGTGTGTGCACAGTTGGTTTCCTCCCAATTTGGATTCATCAGGTAAGAGGCTGTATCAGTACCCAGCAATTATGAAATTGGCATGCATTGGATTGTTTACTCACAGTAATATTCCTACTGGACTTTATTAAAACACCATCTGTTGTCAGTGCAGACAAAGAATCAAACCAGAAATATCCATGGAGAGAGAGGGAGTCTGTGTGTGTGTGTGTGTGGTGTTCAGCTGTGTTGCAGGATCAGGTCACATTTCATATTCTCGTTTCTTCCTTCACAGGTAGCTTTTCTTAATATGCTTACATTCCTAATCAATATTTCTCCTCTCTTAATTCCACCTAGAAAATCAAATTACATTGGGGAAAAAATAAGATCTGTGGTCAAAGTGAAGTTGTATCTCTGAGTCATGCTGGAATGGAAACAAATGAGTCTTTGCATATGGGTGGAACTCAACAATATTAGCTTTACTACAAATTAAAGCTGAAATGGTTGAAGAGAAAGTCATCTGACTGAATGATGTTCAGTTAGAACAAACTTCTGAGTTAATGTGTAGTATATAGGGTGAGTAATAAAGGATATCTGCCAATAATAATATCTTTAGGGCTTGAGAAAAAAGAGACTAGCTTTTACAATCAGCTGTTTTCTCTTGCTTTCTCTTTTTTTTTAATCTTTCAGATGGGGATCAGATATTCCTAATACACAGCTGGTCTCCACAAATGGCCAAGTATAATTTTTCATATACCAGCATATAATTCCAGGTGAAATTAATTAGTTGGAATTCTTTATCAGGTAACACACTAATAAAATATGATGCAAGTAATTAAAAATGCAAATACAGGGAAGAGAGCTGTAAAACTTAGACATGTCATTTCAGTCCTACAAAAAGGCATCTGTCAATTTAGATCTTTAGTGCATGCACTCACGCACACACATACACAAAAAAAGCCTTTAAAAATAAAAATGTAAACAAGTCCCAGTTCACATCGTAAGATTAAAGCTGTAATAAAGGGAGAGAACACAAGCCAAGAACACCCCCTGGGAGCAGGAGGAAAGCGTGTTAAAATGCTCGGGTTGTTTATGAACTAAGTGTTTGGAGATCTCTTAGTGCTGAATGAAGGAGTTGGGGTATTTTAGAGGACCCACAGGGAGGTTGTTTACTACTACAGGGAGTCACTAAAGCCTGTTTTACTCAGTATATCCAGCCATCAGAAAGAAAACATTAGTCCTGATATAAGTGAGTGTAATCTACCACCTGCAATGGGATTGTGTGTAGTCGAAAGGGAGGAGATTTGTCCCAAATATGAGCCCGTCTTTGTTGCATTAATTTCATCTACACATGGGCCTAAGTTCTTGCCGAAGTTAAAGCCACAAAACTTGACAGTGCCTAGAGTCAAACTTCTGCAGAGTAGAGCATGATTTCCACAAGTAAGGTGTAATTCACTTTCCTCTGTTTTCCTCATCATCATCACTGCTCTTCTACCAGATGACTTAAGCCCCGAGCTGTGCGCATGCACTCTTGTAACGCACTCTGCCAAACCTAGGATGGACCTGGTGCATTAAAGTAGCAATTTCTCCAACCATGTGCTCTCCCAAAATCTAGGCCCTTGCTTTTTGCAGCCCAAAGACCGATCTCCTCAAGTTTATACCAACGTTCCTCAAATCAGGAGTTTACAGGACTTTAGTTTTGTGCTTTACGTGTTTATTTTTTCTCTTAATAGGAGGAACATTTTATTTTTTCCTTGATTTTTCTCCTATGAAGAACTGAATTTTTTTAATCATCTTGTCCATTGCATCCATCAGCACATACAAAGAGCAGGTTCATCTTTTTAACCATGCATATTTCTGCTGGTGCAACTAAAGTGTCTGCTGTTTCTCCCTTTCCTCTTGTTGCTAATTTTGGCCAAAATAGGGCGCTACTCACCGCTCTCAAAATCCTTTCTGCCATATGGCCTGGATCTGTGGAGTTCAGCTTCCCATAAGGTCAAGGCCAGCTCCACAGGCGGCAGGACCAGGTGGATTGGGATGAACAGACACAAACTGTCTCCTAGGCACTAGCCCCTGTAAAATCAAAGCTCCTCTCCCATGGAGGAGGCCTTCCAGAAAGGCAGAGACCAGAATGATTTTGCATGTGTTCAAGGTGAACCACAAACCAGAGCTCTGATTTAGGTATCACAGCCCTGGGAAATGCTTGAAAGGAATACCAAATAGCAACTCACATCAGACTTCTTCTACAGACCAGGTGAAATGAAGGAAAAGTAGCAGGATTCATACCTGTCCTCAGCATCTACCTCTTTTCAGCCTCAGACATTCAAGGTTTATGAAATGGCAACACTTAGGAAATGGAGACACTGAGATCTGCACCAGTTAGACCAGGTGGACTTCCACCCTTCACTACATCGTGAAACATGAAATATCTTGAAGCTACTTAAGTTGAATCTCTCAGAGGGAATACCACACTTACGATGTGACCTTCCAATGGCTTATTTTTCCCGAATGCTAATAATTAAAATGTGGATTTAAATGATTTGGAGGTCCTCAATTGCTCTGATAATATTTAAAAGCAAAAGGCAAGCTTCCCAGTAATGCCAGCCTCTCTGAAGGAGGAGAAAGAGTTCTCATCACAAAGTACGTTTTTATTCTGTGTATCCATTCAGCCTCCAAGCCTCCTGTATGGGGGTGGCAGGCAGGGGAGAGGGGAAGAAAAATAAATAAATACATAAAATGAAGCTGCCAACTCCTCACCACGGAAAGGTTTTTACGATCCACAAGTCCATCAGGAATTTAACAGAAGCAACTAATTACAAGAACCAAACAATCCTCCTCCCGCAAGTGCAGCATGCAGAAATGACCTGTCAGAAAGGCGAATGCCAAATACGTTTGCCAGCAGCAGGGCCAGGGTTTGCCCGGCGCTGGAGCTGGAAGGGCAACGCTGGCACACGCGCTGCCTCCCGCCATACCTGTGCATCGACACTTCCAGAATAGTCTGCCACGCTGTGCAACGCAAACATGCTGAGGCTGTATAACATCTGTGCCAGCACTTCTGCATCCTTATAAATCATTTCCCAGCTCTTGCTGGGGCAAGAAGGAAGAAAATGTTGGCATATAAATGTAAATCACTGTATGTCCTCTGGATTAGAATAATAATTGTGTTGATTTACCAGCCATGTGCTGTTCCTGGGGACGGATGGGAAGCATTGGCAAAGAAAGGTCTCTACTTCCAGTAAAAGAACAGATTTGCTGAACTACACAAAAGGGGTTGGAATAATCAGAGATGCTTCTGTCTACAAAATTTGTTTCCTGTTAGACTGAGCATGAGAACTTCACCTCATTGCAGGTTGAAATGTAATTACTTCACCTCTGGTCATGTCCAAAATAAAAGTGTACAGGGATGTTATTGAATCAGTAACGTTGTGAGCACATAAGGGCAAATTTATCCCTTGTTATTGGTGTTCTGGATAGCTCTGAATTCACTGGCTGCATGCGTTCCCAGGCAGAACTGAGGCATTCTGAGATACTGAATAAAATACGTGAATAGTCCAAAATTTCAAAAGCATTGTCCAAAATAAGGAATTCACCAAACTGAATACATAACAGCTTGCTTACTTACCCTACCTTAAAACCCAAAGAGGAAACCTTAGCTCAATTGAGGTCAATGATAAAACTCTCACTAGGTTTCACCCATCAAATCTAACGTCACTTTGTGACTACAACTGGGAAGCCTATGACCTACCTCACAGTGTATTGTGCATTTTTTCCCGTCTCAATTTTTTTTATTGAAAACAAACTCAGCATCATGTTTAATCTCTCACCACCTACAAATTTACTACCAAAAGAACACGATTATTCTAACACACAATAATAGCGTAAACCTACAGTCACACCAATGAACGAAACGCACACCAGTCGATTCATATTTTCTCATTGCCTTCCAGCAAGAAAACTGTATAATTTCCCATACCATATTGACCACAATAAAATATGTAAAGCTGTTTTACAAATGTTTCAGGATTTTGTGGGAGATTGCCAGATCGCTTTTCTTAAGACAGTTACGTGATGCTAACAATTACTATCAAGACATACACTGATATTTCCTAACAACATTATTCTCTCAAAATTTTCTGTCTGTATTTTGTACCTGTACTTTATGAACGCGCAATCACTCAAACACACAGTCTGGTTCATTTCATCATATTATCTGTTCCAGTTGTACTGTTGAAGTTGAAAGCCTTTTGTGAGTTGCTGTGCACTGGGGGCTGAATTCACAGTCTGTACAGTCCAGAGCACAAGCAGACCTGTAGGAAAAAATCATGCAATACAACAGGTTTGTTCTAGCGCATCTAGGCTGCAGTTTAAAAAAAGCCAAACACGTAGATAAGTACCACCTGTGAAGTAGCATGTTGTATTTCAAGGCAATATCTATGATTAGTCTGAATGCTTTAAAAGTATTTTTTTATGTGTAGTCCAGGACTTTTCTTAGGTCCCAGTATTTTTTTTCCCATTTATATAACTCTTTTATTGTGAAAGACACAGACACTTAATTATTTTTGAACTTGTGAATAGCAGGAGGTAGTAATATCCCAGATCAAAATGCCAAAGGATACAAAAGTCATCCGATTTTTCTCAAATGAAACCTGTGATATCAGGTATTATATTTGGTAACAAAATGTCCAGAATTATGTACACAGAATAGTGTATATTACATACTACTTCATTATTACATAGTTCATTCTTCTACATTATTACTATACTACATTATTATACATTTCACTACTACATATCAGTATGATGGACTACTTCACGATCAACCTTACTGTGAAGATCATCATTCAAGACCAAAGCAATGCAAAAAGCAGACAAAGCCAAACACAGAATCTATTTTTACAAGGAAAAAAAGTACCAGAGTAACTCTAATGTGTAGGATCCTTATTTTTAATGCCTCAAGTGACCAATACCACACAGTAAATTGCACAGCAATCAGGGTATCCAGAATGATAAAATCATCACCTAATATTTCAAGAAGCCTAAGTTAAACCTTAGGCTTTCCAACACATCTCAGACCTAAAAATATCCTTCTTTCTTAATGTAAGTTATTTGAACTCCCATCAACTAATTTAAGCAAGTTATACAAGATGCATTTCAGGATGGGACAAGTCATCATCTGGCAGCGCCAGCTCTCTCTTCAGGAGAGCTGAGCAACTTGTTCAGGCTAGAAATTAGTACAAACAACTTTACTTCAGCTGGGATGCAGGCAGAATGCATTTGGGAATGCAAGGGAAGAGTTCTACAGAAGAGTTACCTTGCTGTTCACCAGAGACCCAGCCAAGCATGAAAAAAAGCTGTTTTCAGAAAGCCTACTCAACGGTGACAAACTATACAGTTTGGGGCTTGCAGCTTCATATTTCCCAATTAAAAATATCTTTTTTTAAAAAAAAAAAAAGTCTGCCAGGTACACGTGTCCATGACCTCAGGGTCCATGCCCAAAAAATTAAGCCAGCACAGCTGGAAAAATGGAAGCCAGATGAATGGGTCTTCACTCTTACCACATCACAGAAACCTGACTGACTAGCACCAATCTCAACCCACCTTTTCCCAAAGGAAAATGTAATTCCTACTTTTCCTGAAGTGCTCCTGCGATGATAGCGAGTATGTCGTCCACTCATCTGCCACTGGATAAAAAGGTACTCAGTACTAACAGCTCCACAGCTATAATCCAGACTTCAAACCCTGTATTCTAATAAGAAATAAAAAGAAGAAAACAAAACAAACAGTGCCATTTGGCAGGTGTCTGAAAGCTCTTGCAAGCAGATTTGGGGCCAATGCTCAGGGATTTCACATTCTCATGTGATCATATGGCTCTTCCGTAAGAATGATGCAGCTCTATGCGTTCCGTGCAACACATTTGATGCTGCCTATCATCCAAGGCTCTTCTACTTCCAAAACAAACGTGAAGAGAAATGAACTTAGCAGCCTCAGGTCTTTCCTACCAAATCAAACTCACCAGCATACTGAAGTCAGATAGGTCTCCATCGCCAAGGCAGCCATCAACTAATTTCCAGCTGAGTCTTTCCTCAGTACCCTATTACTATTTCACGTCTGACTTGAAATCATGAAATGGGATGGTGAGGTAACATATGCAGAAGTTCTAGCAATATACTGTCTTTGTTTCAGATGCAAATCACATCATCTCCCAGCATTCACTTAAAACCAAAGCAAAACAATGCCTAGATGAAGGCCAGCTGGTTAAAGCAATTCTCATATCCACACAAATAAACCAAACCCTATAAATACTAATTAAGATACTTCTTCTAAACTCGATTAAAAAAATATAAGATTGCTATTTATTATTGTTATTCTATCTATTTAAAAAAATCTTGGGATAAGCTCAGACAAAAAGGTGCTATGGGATGACAGAGATGGGAGAAGAGAGAGAGGGAAAAAGGGAGAGGAAGAAAATACTGCCTTTTTGGAAATGAGAGTCACTTTATTGAAGAAATAAAGATTTCCTATATAAAGTAAAATACTAATCACTGCAGTTTGCATAAAAGCTCTGCCTACGGAGTCTGAATAAGAGATACTTCTCTAACTTCTGTGTTTCCCTTGCTCTTTCTTTTTATTTATCATTTATTTGTTCTTCTGTTCTCCTGATAGAATAAAAGAATGAAAGAAATAAAAAAGGTGGGTAGTGAGGCAGCTAGGAAATATAAGATGAGAAATACAGCTTTTTCTGTATTTAAAAACCTACATTGGAAGGAAATCCCACAAGAAGTTCAACCATTACCTTGACCACATTCTCAGCTGTTACCAATGGATTTGGCTCTGTTGGTGAAGCTGTGCTTTGTACTGGGATCTCTCGGTAGAAGACCCAACTCTGAAGTGAGATGCTCAGAATTGCTGCAGTTCGCCATGGCATTCTGAAGTGTGTGCCTGCTTGTTATGTCTTCCACCTCTACAGGCATAGCACCAGTAGGTGCTACTAATTAACAATAAACCAAAGCACTATACCAAAACCTAAATGTATTCAAATTAACTTTTTTTTTTTGGTGTTCAGGTTTTATATTCATTTTAAATACAGAGAACTGACAATAAATTGAGACCACTTTGGGCTTTTCAAAATTATTTTGCAGAACCCTTTTTCCTTCTATTGACCTGCTCTTCTTGATTCCTTGTTTTGCTAATTTGTACCACAACTGATGCATTAAGTCTCAGCAGTGGATATATTTCTGGTTTGTCTGGACCCCAAGCCCTGTTTTGCTTTTTTAACTTATGAATATTTAGACAATTACTGTAACAAAATGTTACAGTATATGATATAGCTTAATGAATGTTGGAAACATGGCAGAGGTGTGTAGGTACTGCATGTTCATTCACTGATTATCTGCTAATATCTAGAAACTTTCTCATGAAAATACCATACAGAAAGGACAGTTACATGACTTCATTCTTTCTCTTCTTCAGCATCTTCAATTTTAATGAAAAGTCTTTTAACATGAAGTAAATCCTGGTTAGCAACTGAAAAATGCTCCTTCACAGATTATTTATTCTGCTTCTGCTGCCCCTAACCATCAATTTTAATTCTGAAGTACAGCTGAGGGATTCATTTTCTTTGAGGACAACAAAACGTCGTGAAGAGAAACAAATAGCTCTTCTATATTGCTGCTTTGTACCAAGCAGGCACCCAAGTTCACCACTTCTGCTGTATAAGTAGCATTTATCTGTGCTGTATGGATGCAGCATAATGATCAGGAAGCAGATTTCCACCAGTATACAGCAAGCAATTATACTGACATGAGTCAATGGTCATTGGTCAGAGAGATGGCAAGGCTGCTGAGATCCTGTTGTTTAATGATAGGCCCTTTGCCTTGAATAATTACAAATCTTATATGGCTGACACGTCTTAATTCATGAGATCCTGGTGTGTATAATTGGATAGAAGTATGAACTTGATTACACTAGTGAACTTGCTTTCCAGAGAGAAGAAAAAAAAGTGATAACAGGCTTCTTTGTCATCAAAGGGTAAAGAAATGTGACAATCTGGGAACCAGTTTTAGGACCCCATCTGCTAAACCAGAGAGAAATCAAGATTTTACAGTTCTATAAATATTTTAGTGTATGCCATCATTTATGAACTCTGGCAGCTATCATAAAATCTCTCTGACTTTTGTTACAACTGCATATAAGGCCAGAAAATTGCATCTCATGGTAAACCATAAAAACCTAAGTAAAAGCACCATTCCTTTCAGTATATTCTAAAAATATACAACCTCCCTGTCAGTACATGGCAGGGTAGTTACCATCCCAAGATGCCTGTTTCTCTCTCTCTCTTTTTTTTTTTTATCTGATCTTACCCTGGTCTTTTCAAACCCTTTTGTATTTCAGTATCCTTTTATGTTCAATAAATAACAACCATCACAATATAACAGCTGAAATAGCTTTTACTTTGTCACAACGTACTGTAAGCAAGAGACACTTGGGTGATGCTAATGCCGTGGATACGGGAAGAATTTATGCTGACCTTTTCTCTAATTGTTCCTGAAATTATTTTCATTCAGCGGTGAGTTTCTTTAGAGCCCTGAAAGGGAGCTAGCCTCAGAGCGGGTTCTGATGCTTTAATCAGCCAGAAGAAAAACTTCTGTTAAATAAATAAATATAAAATACGAAGCGTTATCCTGAGATTAACAACACTCCTTTTAAACTTACAGAGTGTTACAGAGTGTCTCTAAAAGACAGAGATCACACATCACCAAGTCTGCGATTGCAGAGGATATTCTGACATTCCAAGTAGGATCTACACAGCTTGAATTATAAGACAATACCGGCTGGAGTCACCTGTCAGCCTGACTAATAGTAATTTATAGTTTATCTCAGCAAAGTTTCTAGAATATGTATCCTTGAGTAATTCCTCAAGGGGAGCAGGGGGGAGCAAACAAGAAAAAAGACAGTCGTTCTATTAAAAATAAACACAGATGTCAACAGGTTATCAAAGACGCTAAACACAGGAAAGAAGTTTACCAAATTTAAGAACAAATTTCAGAAGGTGTCTAGACAGCACAAGATGTAAAAACCTGTCATCTCATTTGCACAGGCCGAATAGAAAGCTGAGCATTGAAGTGACTGCACATGCAACTGCACTAATCAGGTTTCTGATGTACTCGTTACACACTTGAGCTGGGCACATGCCTTTGCAAATGCAATTGGCTAAAACGCTGGACACGTTGCTTCTCCTTCTGCATCCAACTTAAGACTTACTGTAGCTCCTAGTATTACTGTGTCTTAGGACCTGCATTTGTTTTTATCAACCATACAGTTTGATCTTTCATTAAAAAAAAATAAATACAGAGTTGTCTCATATATATATGTGCATGTATACGTGCACATCATGTATTACATAAATCAATGTAGTATTGAGGTATTTATAAATTATGTACCTCATCAGTGAGGTATTTATACCTCATACTTCATAAATACCTCATAAACGAGGCATTTATAAAATACAGTAAAAGAGCAAATACTCAACAATTTTTTTTTTCTTTCTGTTCTAGTACATTCAAATTGTTGCTAATTAATTTGTTGTGTCCTCTTTTTAAAAATATTGAATGCTTGGTCAATACCTGGAAAAATTATTATGGAAATTCATCCTTGAGATGACAGCTCCATTGACCTCATCTTAGTTACCAGAGAGGTTAATTTAGCGACTGATGTCTGAGTAAACATAAGAGAGATTTCAGTAATTTTTGAAAGGTCATGCTCCATTCAACAGCAGTTGTGCTTCTTTCTCAAGAAGAATTATTCTTCCATGATAAGCACACTATACATAGTTCAATTGTTCAGGACAAACTTTAAAGCATTTTGGAGTCCAAACAAACATCATCTCCCATCGACCGTAGGAATGGTGTTGCTCCTTGCATTACCTCTTCTGCTCTAGTCTCAGCTCCACTAGCTCATCTAGGTGATGGAGGCCAAGAAAATGTGTCCTGCTCCTAGAAATCTCCATCACTCTATTCTCTTTCATACACAAGTACATTTCAGGTTCTTTTTCAGCCCTTAGATGTTCTAAAACAAAACGAAAGAAGGATAGATGTGGGTCCTGTTCTGCACTGTGAATGAAATTCAATCCCTTGGTTGTTTTGATCTGCTCAAGCTACTGGCCATTTCTTGAAAATTCATTAATTTCATGTCAGACAGGATTTCCCTCAGAATCCATGTGTTGTTCCAAACCTAGGAAAGATTTGGTTTGGAAAATTCTGAAGCCACCAGATAATGATGTCGTCAGGAAAATCATTTTACTACCTCTTTTATTGTCCATAATATTTCCTGGCCTGAAAAGCAAGCAAATTTTCTGCTACAATAAAATAGTTAGGCAATAAACGTAGTCCACATGGGATGTGTAACTAAAGTTTTACTGTATTATAGTCTTCCAGATGTTGCATCTTCAGACAAGCATACTGTCTGTCTTCCTTTAGTGGCTTCCAGGTTGCTACTCCCCCGAAACACAGTTTTCTTATATTCTATAAAACTGGCTTTTCTATCAGTTTAACATAATGCTTTTTCCCTGTGTCACATCCCAAGAATAAAAAAAAAAAGTGTATGACCTAATCCACCTTCCATTTACACTAGCGCAAGTTCATTGATGACAACAGTGCTTCATCTAATTTATGACAGGAGGAGAATGAAGCCCAGAGTCCCTCAACCTTTTCAGAAACAGGCTTTGAGCCAAAACCTGTGAAGTCACTGGGATTTTTTCCATGGATTTCTGTGATCTCTGCATCAGGGTCTTATTGAGGACTCTGATGGCCTTGATACCAGCAGCAGCTGATTTCAGGAGAGACTACACAGCAGCGTGAAAAAGAGTGAGCTCAATGGACGCACACAGATTTTCTCCCTTGAAATTCAGTGAGTGAAATCCTGTCTCCAGAATACGGAGACAGGAGAACTCCTAACATCAACACAACTGGAACTTCACCCACAAACCACACACAAATACACAGCTTAAGTTTCACTTATCATATGTACTATTCGCTAAGCATACGTACCAGAAAAATGCAATGACTTTGAGACATCCAGGAAGGAAGAATGGGAACGATCAGGCTGCGTACTTTTTGCAGCATATTTTTTAAAACAGCACAAAACTCCATTCCACTGATAGAGGTAAAGCTTAAATGAAGGGTTAGGAGCAATGACCAAAGTGTAAAGAGGTAAACATGTTACTCCTAAACCACGAAGCTCTATCTTATTCTGTCGTTACCCTACAACCTACCTCCCTTTTCAGGGCAAATTGGGTTTCAGAGTGCATGAGCAACACTCATTAATAAATCCTAATAAAAATAATCATCCTAACGGTGATCAGAATTAAAATAATAGCTAGCTTCACTTAATAGTTTTAAGCTTTCTACATATGCTGCTAAAGATACCACACTAATTTCTTTGAATGGAAAATTTTCTTAAAAAGTGAAATAAGAAAATAAATCAATCTTCCTGTTGCCTATCTTTCCAACCTTTAAAATTAATATCCCTTTTCCCCAGCTCATAGCTTGTAATTCAAGCGAGCATGCATTCTTCATGGCCTGTGGCTGGTGCCAGATCACGTGTTCCTCTCCATTACACTCTACGCAGAAAACCTACACAGTGTGCTCAGATTGCTCCCAACTGGTGTATAAGATGGAAAGGTCTCTCTGCTCACTTGCTAATGTACATGGGATTTCTGAGGAGACAGCGGGACAGTCATTCAGGCTTGACCTCATAACACCTTTCTTCGTCCCTTCTAGCTTTCTGCTTCAGCTTCTGTCCTCACTATCAGCTCCTGCACTGCCTCGTAAGAGGTGGCATCATCAGTTGCCTGAAACAGACACTGTAGCTGACAGTCAACAAATACACTGAAAGCACAAACAAGCTCTTAAATGTACTTCAATTCACAGGAGAAAAAAAATAAATCATAGAATCTCCCGAGCTGTAAGGCACCTGTAAGGACCATTGAGTCCAACTCCTGGCTTCACACAGGACCAGCCCAATCAGAGCAGATGACTGAGAGCGTTGGCCAGACACTTATTGAACTCAGCCAAATTTGGTGCAGTGACCACTTCGCTGGGGAGCCTGTTCCAGGGCCCCACCATCCTCTCGGTGAAGAACCTTTTCCTGATCTCCAATCTAACCCTCCCCTGCCACAGTTCCATGCCATTCCCTCAGGTTCTATCGCTGGTCACCAGAGGGAGGAGATCAGCACCTGCCCCTTTGCTCCCCCTCCTGAGGAAGCTGTATGTAGGCCACCATGAGGTCTCCCCTCAGTCTCCTCTTCTCCAGGCTGAAGAAGTCAAGGGACTTCAGCCTCTCCTCATATGTCTTTCCCTCTAGACCCTTCACCATCCTTGCTGCCCTCCTTTGGACACTCTCAAATAGTTTTGTGTCCTTTTTGTACTGTAGTGCCCAGAACTGCACACAGTACTCGAGGTGAGGCCACACCAGCGCAGCGTGGAATTGGACAATCACGTCCCTAGACCTGCTCGCAATGCCATGCTTGATGCACCCCAGGACATGGTTGGCCTTCCTGGCAGTCTGGGCACGCTTTTGGCTCATGTTCAATTTGCTGTCGAGCAAGACCCCCAAGTCCCTCTCAGCATGGCTGGTCTGCAGCATCTCATCCCCCAGTCTGTGTGTACAGCCAGGGCTGCCCCTTCCCAGGTGCAGCATCCAGCACTTGCTCTTGTTAAACTGGAAAAAAAACAAACCAAAACAAAAAAAAGCAAGTACCAAGTTTTCGGGTAGAAGTGGGGTTTGTAGTTTCCCAGACTACACTTGGGAATTGGAATCACTTGGATTCTTCAGAGTGCTTTTAGGGGAGAAAGAGAATGGTTTAGTCCTCCAAGCTTCTATTTTTTTTTTTTTTCTTATTTGCTTTAAAGGGGTTTCAGGTTTGTTTATTTATTGATGCAGCGTAGTCACACTTATTTCTACACACATTTTCAAAAAGAAAGAAGAACATCATTGGCTATGAAGAAGTTTGTCCAGTCCTACCTTACTAAAATTCTCAGCCCCAACTCTCTTCCCTGCTGCATTGTCACATCTCTGTAGAAGCATCTTGGAAGAACATAAGAAACAGCGGGCCATGTACCAGCTCACAAACATCACTTTGGACTGACACATAGTGGTGGGCTTGTGTGAAAATGTTAGACTGTTAACTGATGCTGAGGCCTGAGAATGCCTCTGCCAGGAGGACAGAAGCCCCAGGCTGAAAAGCAAGCAGTCCCCTCAGCCAGCAGCAGTGCGTTGGATGGTGCAAGCCCTCACTACATGCAAAAAGGTCAGTGCTGATTTACAGCCAGGGAGGTGCTGCCTTTGATTTTCATTCCTGCTTCTGACAGTACTCCTACACACATTTCATTCGAGCCCATGATTAAGTTGTACAGAGCTCACTCAAGCAATTGTTTAAAATTACACAGATATTTCAGAGTTTTCCTCAGTTTCATCCTTTACCTTGCATTTCAGTGGAGAGCAGGCTGGTCTGCTAGGCTGAAAATGTCTCCAAATTAATAGGTCAGTTACCAGTCCCAAGATAATCGTCACATAAAGGGCATCTTGTGTATCCAGGTTCCCAGCAGAGTAAGTATACACACATTTAACACAACCAGGCAGAGTTGTGACTGATAAAGGGCAGAAGCCTGGTAGGAAGCTAATTCCCAGGCAGGAAGCACAGCTGGGCAGAACTACACCAAAGCCAGGCATGCTGTCCCTCATGAGTGCACAACTGTGCTCAATCAGAGGGCTCTGGTGAGCCGTAACCTCGAGGAGCACAGTTCACGGCACCTAGAATAGGTAGCCGAGTCCCCCACCAAAACGTCATGCAAGTGCTTGACTTCCCGTGGTGCACTGTTTTGTAGACATTCTTAAATGGAAGATGTAATTAATCTAGGTGCTTTCTTGGCTCAGTATTGGACTTAAAGATCTGAAGTTAAGATCTGAATATTCCCAAGAGGGAACATGGATTTCAGTGAAGGCAATGGATGGAGGCTTAGCCCAGCTGGATGCTCTGCTCTGCTGTGGGTTCCCTGGGAAACACCTGGCACGCAGATCAGCACAGGTCCTTACAACTCTGCTGTCCCACAGGTATCAGCACCTCCCCAGCTTGGGGACATAACCTAACAGTGCAAAGGCCTGTGGTTAATTACCCCCTGACTGGTCAGCATATTTAGCTGGCCACATGTATATGTGTAGCCCATACCTGGCACAGTTATTTAAAGTTTCTCTCCTGCTGTGTCATGGCTTGACCATCCAAGTACCTGCGCATCATCAGCTGAGGCAACGTATTAGGCAACTGATACCTTCATGAGTTTGTATGTTTGCATCATGCTGATAGTGCACAGTCATGGGAGTGATCAAGATTTTCAGGTGTCATGCGTCGTCTCTAAAGGTGATTAAAAATATCTCAAACAGAAATAAGTTAAAAGATGGAAAGTTCACCAGCTGGGGACGTATTACATCAAAAATTACTGTACACTTGTGGAAAAAGTAAATGCTACACCAAAGCATATCTAAAAATGGCAAGCGTCATTCGAAAAGATAGAAACCAGAGGTCCTTCCATATTCACATCAGAGACAAAAGTAAGAGAACCCTTCCAAAAGGACAGACTGCTCATTCCATCCTGCTCATACAACAGCATGCAGGAAACGGGCCAAGAACATTTAGCATCTCATTGTGAAGCAAGCATTGGTACCACCAGTAGGTGAACTGGAGGTCAGCAGAGTGTCTGCTAGAGTCTTTAACGACAGGCTAAACAACATGTGGCTCATTGTGGATGTTAATACTGTGCTGGCTGGGTACAGCATGCTACTGCCTAGCCCGGACAACTCTGGTTGCTGTGTTGAGGTCATGAACCTTATTCATGAGGTTTTGTCAGAGAACGAGATGTGACTTCACTGTGTTTTGCTATTTTCTTTGGGTGATAACCACTCAGTGCAATTATGCTTGATGTTCTTTGGCTGCAATGGATGCTTGTATTGAAATCTCAAAAAGATGTGCATCACTGTAAGCCGTATTTCAAACTCACAGGCTTTCAAGAGGTTTGGCCTATTCAGACCTGCTTAATTAATATGCCTCTTTTCAGTCATCATCTCCAAGACTGTTGACACCAATATATTTTTTAAGAGCTCGACGAAATTTCCCAGTTTTGCTTTGCATGACTTTTGATTTATTGTTAGTTTGTTTCCACACTTTTAGGGACAGATCCCCACTGGCTTCAACTTGGTATGCAGAGAAGCTAGTCCATTACCATAGGAATTGTTTTATGTTTTTCAGAATCTGGTTAGTTGAGGGCAAAATTCAGTATAAAACTCCCAGACATTTTGATTTCTCCATAGAGAGTAAATTTATGGACATGAAGAACGATCAGCTGATTACTGTAACAAGCTCTGTCACATGAAAAACCTGAGATTACAAAAGAATTTTTCCCTTTTTATTCCTAAACCAGTAACGGAATCTTTTTTTAAAAGATTCTGTTTAGATATAAATGTTACACACACTTCTAGCAAATTTTCATGCTACCTTTTTTTAAGCAGAAATTGTTCCAGGAAGTAATCCTTTAAACTAAATATTTACCAAAACATGACATTAAGAACATAAACATTTCAGCCAGTGTAACTAAATCACTCAACCAGGACAAAGAAAATGTATTTCTAATACTTAAGGTAGAGAAAATTAATATAGCATGTCATCCCATTAATTACAGCTGTTCACATTTCCTTATAAAGCCATCAAGAATGTCAGCAATCCACATTTCATCATTTCAAAGTATAGATCTAAAAGGTGAAATCTTACCCTCAAGTTCAGGAGGACCTTCTAATAAAGCAACACAAACTGCTGAAAATCAAAGACATGTTGCCTTTTACAGAATTACTCACAATTATCTTCCCGAAATAAAAAAAAATATGTCCCTAGATGACTGTTCTTCAAGCCAAGCAGAATTTTCCAAGCCTGACCCCTATTGACTGAAAATAATGAGAGCCTTCTCCCTGCTCTGTGTAAGTAGTGGATCAAATCCTCACTTAATCAAGCCTGTTCTCCAAACCAGCCCAGGAATCTAACCATGGCATAGATAGTATAAATTAAATTACAGCTATCTGCTTGATACTGGGAATTTATGATTCCATTAATACATACTGGCAGTCTTAAACTACTGGGGAGCGTGTGAGTGAAAAATAGTTTGAAAAAGTGCACAGAACATATTCAAAGTCCATTAAAAAAATAAAAAAAAGTTCTTCACTGTATAAAACTACAAAGACCTTGAAGCCATGGGGAAAAAAAAAAAAAAAAAAGGAAAGAAAGATATCTGACATCTCATTTTAAACTATCACATTTGGAAGGTATAAAAATACAGCAATGAACCTTCACTCAGCAACAACTGGGACTGACAAACACGGGTGTACAAAGACTCGCAGCAGGAAGAAATCCTGCCAGGAGCAGGACCTGGCTGAAACATGGCAGCTGGGTTTCCTGGTGGTGTTTAAATCCCCACCTCTATCTCACCCATGAGGCTTCTGGGTCTTTTTTCTTTTATTTTTCCCTTTTTTTTTTTATAAAAAATATCTGGGAGGAGTAGATCTCTAGCCAAACCTTCAGCCCCGTCCTGTGCCCTCAGTGCTTAAGCAACTTGTAGCCATACTGTACTCCCACCTCAGCTGTTAGTTCCCATCTGAGGTTTGCTTCCTTTTGTTCTGGTTTTTGCTCCAGAAGAAGTAGTGTGCCGTACCACATAAGCTCTGCCAAGTGGCAAGTTGTATGTTTCAGTGCTGTAGCTCCTTTTCATTTCGGTACATCAGTGGTCCTCATTCTACTCATTTCCTCTTTGCACCGTTAATAGCTCTAGACCGTGCTCTGTAATTGAAATATTGAAATTATTTGATCTTCTTCACCTACTATCTTCTCTAAATTGTATCCACGTATTATCTATTCCATCTTCCAGATTGTTAGAAAAGATGCTGTAGAGAACTAGGCCATATGCCAATTCCTGCAAAAACTTACTTTCAAACTCTCCACGCCAGAAACCTGTTGCCTTTTGTCCCAACTTTCCCTTTAGAAACATTTAGCCATTTTTTTAGCCAGTGTAACAGTGTTCCCATCCCTGCCAATTGGCAGTGTTTTGCAAAGGCAATTTTGTGAAGCACATGACCTAATGTCTCCTTACCATCCAGAAACATTACCTCTGGCCTTTTCCCTCCACCTGCCCTTTCTGTCACTCAGCTGAGAACAGCCGTAGTACGCAAGCTGCTGTGGCGCAGTTTGGGACAGGTACTTGGTGCTTCTGTTGTAGCCTTCTTTGCTAACGGGTTTTGGATTTTCTGTCCTAATAGCTCCGTGGTTTTACAGGACAGGAAGATGCTAAATGACTGGATTTTTCTTTACCCCTGCTCGCTTCCCCTGCACGTCGCACTCTATGCTTTACATACCCTGTTTTATTCCAGGGGCCAGTGGTTTAGCCTTCAAAAGTGGTTCAGCATGTTCATATATTTCGTTAAGATGAGGGAACTCGCATCACTGTGTTCTGCTGATTTGTGCATTTAGTTTTCTCGGGTATTTACTTACCTACATTTATCAATAACCATACCAGCTATGATCTTCATTGCTTCTTAATTGCTCATACGCTTTTATTTCCCTTTAAATGATAGATTCAAAAAAAGCAGCTTAGTGGTTCAGTCATATTAAAATCATAATTGATTTTGCCTCACTCCTCATTTATTAATGGACTTACACTACCTTCTCGCTAATAAACCTCCCAGTAATGAGTTTAGTCCACAGAGGATACATTTCCACCTCAACAAACCACCAAGCAATTTAGGACAGTTGGTAGTCTCTGCTTAAGGGAGTCCGAAAACTGGAATAGAAATTTATGCAGGCCATAATTAAAGTACTTTTAGAGAGCTGTGTGGGGAGTTTACCGACATTCGTTGCACTGTGCCCATCTGTGGTCAGTGTAATTAATCCTTCACTCGCAATCCAATAAGAACTAATCTTCCCTGACAATTTTTTTATCAAGAGGAAGCTTCAAATACTTACCCAGCCATCAAACTGGTCATTTTCTTCCTTTGAACAGAAAAGGTTTGTGATGAGGTGATGAGGGCAGCTTCTGTCTGGAGCTGCTCCGCGCTGGGGGAGGCATGCAGCTGGCAGAAAAGCCATTCACTGGGACAACGGCTGTTCCAGATGTGTGGAAAGCCCAGCACACCCAGAAAAATCAGAAGCAGGACTTTACCAGTTCACAGTTCCTAGTGGAAGAAGATCACCTCATGGAAGTAAAACATAACCAACAGTTTCTACTGGAATTACTTAAATGAAAGCACAGTTACACACTTGAGAGAAGGAAGGTCATTGGGCTGAGAGATGATACACTGCGAGATAAACCGAAACTCTTGGATTGCAAAGGTTTAATCATGTCCTTTTCTGCATTTAATGACAAATGTCTGTGACCTCCTTTTCTTCCAAGACTGTGAGATTTTAGGGGCAAGGAACTCATTTGTCCAGCACCTAAAACACTGGTGGCATGGTACAGGAGGAGGGTTCTCATAAATCTAAGCTTGTAGTTCTGTCAAACAAAAACCTCCTGTAACAGTGCTATTTTCTCCTGTCCTTGCACACAATTACTTAGAGAGAGAGGAGTCTTCCTCCCTGCTGCTCTGTGGGAGCTCCGTAGCAGATCTTTTGGTGACTGATAGGATGCAGAGGGTAAGAAAATGGGCTAAACTGGGGAAGAGGAGAGTCCTGCTGGGCTCAGCCCTCCGTCTGATGTAGCGACCTTGTCAGAGTGACTGTTGACTGGGAGTTAGATGCTCCCTGTTTTGCACCTCACAGGGAGGGTGGTGCTGAAGTCTTGCCTTTTTGATCTGCGACAGCGTAATGCTACTTCGCAAAGACTTAAATACTTCCTAACTTATAAGGGAGCATCAGATCTGGAAAGATAACCTTTGCATAGAAATCATTTACTTTCTTCTGGGTCTCTCCTTTTGGGATCTTTGGATTCTGGAGGTATAATGATTAATACTAATAATATTCATGATTAATATTTTGGGGATGGACAGTGCATGTTTCTCTTCTTGCCATTTTCTTACTCTTTCCCACTTTTACACACACACAAATACAGATGCTAAAGGGAGATCAGTCCAAGACTTTACATTCCTCTATATGGAAGTTACCCACATACAGTTTTATCCATGGTAAATCATCACTGATAAATAATTACACACACACGTACACAAAAATGGAGGTGCCGACCAACCAGAGTAACAACAAATTAAACTCCCTTTGCATTGAGATAAACAATTCTACTAAGTGAAGAGGAATGCAAAATCGGGGAGGGGATTGCAGCGAGAGAACACAGGAGAGCACAGCTTTTCTAACAGCATTTTTAGTTGTCATTGAACACAGTCAGGGTTTCCAAAGCTAAAATACATGTTAACACATTCCAAAACACTTCTATTAAAATATTTTTTCAGTACTTCAGTACAGCAAATGATGCAAAGCCAGAATTCCCCAGACAATGCACAGAACATTAGAGAATTAGTTTAACATTCTGACAACCCTGCAATTTTATTTAAACAAGTTCTTCCCTACCCAATTCCCTGCAGAGAAGCATTGTACCCTTTTGTTGATTGTAGTGGACATATTGCAGATCTCCGATTACCTTCCCAAAGGACCACCCACTACAAGAAGTTTTTTGTGTTGCAAGCACAGCTTAGCTCATTCCTTCCCCCCTCCTATTCACCTTCTTTTTAGTTTTCTTCTTGTTTTTTTCTTTCTTTTCTTTTTTTCTCCTCCCTTTTAATTTTCTTAGCATTCTCATACGCTGTGGATGAGCTGACAGACTAGCCTGCCATCTGTTCTTTCATGACTTGGTGCAACCTAATCAATTATCCCCAAACCACTTTGGAGTAAATAAAATGTCTACAATAATAATAATTACTCAGTTAAAAAGAAAACAGCATCATGCAACTCCTGGTGGGAATTAGGTAGATTTCAGAACACAGCATTTTATTAACTGAAATTATTAGACCAGGAGAATACAACTTTGGGAGGAGAAAAAGGCACCTTCAGTAATTTATTCTGAGACATGAGTATAACACAGCTTCCCTAAACTTCGGGCATCTTTGACCCTTTGTATACCAATGATGCCAGGTTCAAGTAAATTTCCCACTCATGAGTTTCTAAGATTTTGCTCTTTATAGATGTGTTAGCATAAACACGAGAATTTCTATTAGTATTAGGACTGTATTAAAATAACAATAAATATTAAAAAGACCCAAACCAATGACCAGGAGCTGAAATTAATATAGTGTGAAGAGGCATATACGTTTCTTCAAACATATGTATAAGGCCTGACATGTCTTCAGGGAGAGATGTGTCTACAACAACCAGGTTGAATAAAAATCCCAGGAGTAAGAAGAGTACATTACACACACACCCACTTCAAGAACAGGCAAAAAGCAGAAACACAGACTGCTACAAATAGAAATCAAGTTTGCAATATTAGGAATTAAGAAAATCAGGAAGACTGCAATTAATATCAGTGGACACCGAAGCTCACACAAAACACTTTGCTATGATGTTAATCTGAAGCTTGTTTTTTGCAATGCAAGAAACTGCCTGTTATTTTAACTCTATGACATTGATTTAGTCAGAATTGTTTAGCAATTATTCAACTTAATCAGTTGCTGAACATTTAAAATGTATCTCAGCACTCAAGTGCATAGCACATTTTCAGGATGTTTACTTTTGCAGCATGAAGGAAGTGATAGATAAATCGGAAAGATTCAGTGTTCCAGTGAGATCATCAGCAAATTCCCAACTAAAATTTCGGTCAAGGAATTGATACAAACTCAGTGCATAGATCATACTGATGGATCAGAGGGAAGAATTTCCTCATCACTGTGCTTATTTTGAATACAAATAGATGTCATGTATACTTCATATTTTGTTTCCTCAAAGAAGTGAACATGTAGAGTTGTGCTACCAAATGGCATTTTTGAACTGTAAGTTGTAAACAAAAACTTTTTCCCTGCCATGTTCCTAAGTATTAAGGACATGCCAATGAGTAAAATAATTTAATGTCTACAGGTGCTGTCCCCAGTCTTTTATAAACTATAAGCACTTCACATCCTTTAATTGGATGAGTTTTACCAGCAAGTTAGAAAACAACATAACAATATGAGCCTGAACATTCTACCCCAAACTGCCTGATCAGCCTGAGACAATGTAGACTATGTCTTGTGAAGCAAGGAGCAAGAAAGATTGTAGGAACCATCTTAGGTGCCATAACATCAATATATATCTGTAAATATCAGATGATCTACTGTAGTATTCCAAAGTCTAGGTAGCTCTAAAACGAGAATGCTGAGTACACAGAATATGTGCGTTTGCTCTCATGCTGCACCACCTTGACTGGTGGGAGATGGGGGCAATTACCCATATAAACATAATGAGAAACATACACACAAGGGAATCTCAGACTTTATGGTGCTGTTCTTTACAGGCTAGATTGCATCTGTTCTTACACATTGATGGTGAGGCATGAGGCAGGTTCAAGCTTACATCCTCATGGCCTTGTTGCAACTTCTCACAAGAACATAAACAATCAGGTGGGAACACGTAGAGAGAGGGTGGAGAAAAATCTCCGCCATGAGGTAGGCCGGTGAAGATAAAGCAGTGAATCACAGATCTTCATCAGTCCCTCCATGATGACTGCTGTGATTTCTGTGACATGTATGTATCAACATATTTGCCTGTTTAGGTTCTCATACAACTCGTCCTGCAGTAGACAAATCTTTCTGGCGTCCTGACATTATGCTGGCATCCTGACACTATGCTTAATTTCCAGTTTTCTAGGTACTTCAAAGGAGCATTCACCTTTCTGTTGCAGCTGCTAACATCTTGCTTCTGCATGTTTCTCCATGTTTTACCATCCACTTCAAAAAAGGGCTAGCAATTATTTGCCTGATGATTTCCTAACTTTGACCACCTTGAAATGTGATTTTGTGATTTTTGTTGAAATGTAGGACATGGATCCCTTGCAGGCTTTTACAAACATGAGAGTTCCCATGTGTCGTTGACACTGATAAATTGCTAGATCACTGCAGAAGAACTTGGAAATGGCAACGGAGCTGGCTCCACCGGAGCTAACTTGAGCTCCTGAGAGGGACCAGAGGGGTTTTTGATTCTTTTTATTACATGATATCAATTAAGCATTTAACAACTTACAATAAAAAGCAACTTTCCAATGGAATTTTTAGCACAATGGAAACAAATTACCTTTGAGATAGTTATCATTTGGAATCTTGAGTAGAATGAAAATAAGGCAAAGGCCAACACATATTCATCCAGATTGCCCATAACAACTTGCCAGGCATCCCTGTTTCAAATCAAGTAAATCCGTGTGGCTTCTCTTTGACAGCAACCCAAAACCCTGTGTGAAACGCACTGAACGCACAGCTGATGCAGAATGCTAGCAGAAGATACTACACCAAGCAGCTTTTGTTTTGAAGTGGGTACCTCTGTTACGCAATTCTCATAGAATCTGCTTCTCTCAAAGAATGACAAAAAGCCTCGGCAAACAAAACCCACAATTCCCATACATTTCTCAACTCAAATGATGTTTCCACACTTGGGCACAGTCTATTCACAGCAACTCTAAAATTCTGGTGTTGGCACAGAGATGATATTTGTAGTGCTCAGCTGGAGTAAAGGGCCAAATGGTGCCTGATGGGTTGGATGAAAGTGTTTTGTGGAAGAAAGAGGCTTGAACTCACTAAGCAAGAATGATGCCTATAAACAAAAAATAGCAGTGGAATTCACTAATATCAGCAATTTGCTGATTAGGCATATGAGCAGCTTTAACAATTCCCTTCTACTCTGAGCCTTTCTGAGACTTTCTGTAGTCACAAGGAAGATGAGACAGAACTATTGTGGGCAATGCTGGTAATTTAAGACTATTGACAAGACTTAGCTTTATTAATTTACAATCTTAAGGTCTTGTCCATGTAATTTTGCATATATCCGCGAGGAGAAAAGCTAAACTTAATAACAAAAACTTCTGAACAGTTCACCAAAGACTCATTTGAGCCACTGGTATGTGGGAGAAAGCAAGCGGTCATCTCCTCTTTACACTTCTCACACAAAAGCCAGCTACAAATGTGCTGTCAGGCTATTGGGATGAGTCACATACTTTGCCCTCTCTCTGCCTCTTTACCCTTGGGAGAAGGGGAGAGAAAAGATGAGGTGTTGACTGTGTTTCCTGTCCGTGGAGGCACACAAAGTAAACCAGAGTATGTGTGAAGGCATGGACAGCATTGCTCTGAAGACTGGTATAGGCTCTGCAGGCCACCTGTTCGGAAAGGAGAAATTGTCCCTTACTGAGCTCTCCCACATTTGTACAACATCTGACACTATCCCTTTGCAACCTCATTCTACATATGTTTTCTCACCAGCATACACAATGTTACAGGCACCGTTCCTCCTCCCACAAGCAAGAGGATCCTTTCATTTCACTAAGGCACATTGTCATATCCACAGATTCCTGCTGCTTATTTCTGGTGTGATTTCCATATGCACAGCACTTCTAGGGATGTGTGGATGTGTGGCTGCTTCTGCGGTACAGACAGAGAGAATATCATCTTTGCCCCCTCCCACAGCCAATGCTCCCTCCACACTGCACATTTATTAAAGCTACTTATTTTCTTGTTTCTTCCCTCTGTTCCTTACAGTGCTTGCAGTCTATCCAACCTGACACAGAGCGAGTATACACTTGGTGCTTCCCCAGACACACTCACAACATTAATGTCTTTCACCTTCTCTGACCTTTTCTGTGATGTTCTCAGCACCTTAGAAACTTTCATGAGGAAATGAAAAAAACCCAAACCCTCCAGTGCTCCACACACATATGTGGACTTTCTCTTGTGCTGAACACAAGTTTGCTTAGATGCTCTTCAGCCTTTGATCTTCTTTAATGAGAAGATGGAAGTCAGCTGAGGAAGGAGGATATGAGCTTTCTTTCATGCTTGTTCTATTTGTTAGGTCCAATAAAGAGGACAGCACAAGGACGCTCAAGGAATTAAGAGCAACATAATCAAAGAAATGACTGAGAGTGGTCTGCACCCTGCCAGCTATCCTGAGCTTTGCCCCTCACTCATGTGGCTAAGCTTTGGGGAAGGAGGGTTTCTCTGTTAACAGGGGTTAGTGTCTTTTCTCCCCCCACGCCCTTCTCTACCACCTCATGCTCATCTTTATTAGCTTTTTCACACTACACAGCCCTCTCATCGATTACAAGGGCCAGTACAAAGCAGCCTAATGATGGGTCAGTCTTAATGAGAAAAGCGGCCGCTCTTGAAGTGGTGTGGCTTCATCCTGCACCCTGCCGAGTCCTGGCATGTAGAGCTTTGCCTCCTTTTAGAGAGCAGAGCCATGGAAAATCAACAGTGAGCAGCCTGGTGCCTCTGAACAGAAAGGGCCATGTGCATGGCTATTTAGTGCTGTAAAAGAGAGAGCATTTGCACAAATGGGAGTGAACATAAGGAGGCCTTCAGAGAAGAATGGGGCCTTGGCAAATTTATAGACTCCCCTGAAAGAAAGTGATTACAGATCATTATCCAATTGAGGCAGATTGATGGGTTAGGGTCAAAGTAATACTGCAGAGCTCACTGGAGGGACAATGCCTGCTTGTCAGTTCTGTCCGGGAAAAGAAAGAGAAGGGAAACTACCACACAGGGAGGAAAGACTTAAGCTTTTCCAGCCTCTATCTGAAAAATTGTTACTTATCTTGAACATGTGTTCTTTCAAAAAAACAAAACAAAACAAAAGACCCACCACCAAAAAAACCCCAACAAAACCAAAACCCCATCCTAAAATTGCAGGAGCAATATTGCTGAGTTAAAACTGGGCATTCAGATTTGTAAATAATTGTGCAAATACTGTACAAACCGCACGCATGCAAAGCCTTGTGACTGTTACTCTCAGAGATCACAATGAGTATCAGCACTGGTAAGGGATAAATAGCATCTTTATTTAATTTATTAAAAAACCCCAACCCACAACATAAGACATCTTCTAAAATAAATGTGTATATTTTTTTTAATTTTGGTGAAAGAAGGACAGTTTTGTTAACAGCTATGGTTGAACAGATTTGAAACTCTGCAACATCTGGTCAGGCAAAACTCAGCAATACTGACATTGAATAAAACAAGAATAAATGTGCTTCTATTGTTTCTTCTGTATTGATTTTTAGAGTGTTTAAAAGTGCTTTGCATTCATGCACTTTTCAAATAGCCATAGAAATGGAAACAGCATGGCCAAAAAAGCAGCTCACAGCATTTATTGTGCATTTGACTCCCATTTTCCACTACGATTTTGGAATGTAAAGAATTTGAGCAGAGAGAGAAGACAATGCATTCATGAGAGACCTGATTTGTTTTTTAATTGTGTTTATTTATTAACTTTTCTGTTGCTCCCCATGTCTCAGAAGCAGAGCACCACACACACTTTAATGGTTGCGTCCCCATGTTGCAGCAGATAGCGGAGTAGCACTGGCCCTGTTTCAAATAAAGCCTCAGTAGGGCAGCTTGCCTTGGGGCCACTGTCTTGAGAGTTTAGCAAGGGTTCCCTCAAGTTCCATTACAAAACCTCCACAGACATGGAAGTTACAGCCCTGGCACTCTCATGTACTCTTCTTTGTGTCTGAACACCTTCTGTGTGCACCTTCAGGCACAAAAGGACCTATCCTGACTCAGAGCTTGCTAAAAGAGAACACAGCAATTTGCTTCTATGGACTTTGGCATGAAGTAGTCCTGATAGAGTTACCTGAAAAAAAATTGTAGGAATACAAGGCACAGGTACTGGTACCCTAACTCCCATCTGTTGCAATGGTAGAAATGACCTGTCCTGCAGCCATTAGATAAACTCTGGCTCAGCCTTGCAAATAACTCTGCGTATGCCCAGACTTGCTTGTTCCCACTTAAAGCAGTAAGGATAACAGAGGAAATACAGACACTGCTGGCTTCACAGTCATCTGCAATTTCTGAAAGGGTTAAAAGCATCAGGAGCGACTCCCAGAGTCCCACTTCTTACCTCTCTTGTACAACACGTGTTCCTTTATGTTCATTTAGTAGCATCCCGGCTCCAGGATGATCATGTTCCTTTTACAGAGTGCTTCTAAAAAGGGTTCTTTAATACCTTTGCTGGAAGGATCACTCACCAAATTCATGTTTCTTTTTGTGCTGGGTCCCCCAGACTCTTAGTACCAACATTTTTATCTTCTCTCTTAGGGTTTTCAAAATAATGAAATTTTCAGGGTAACTGACAGCCCTTCTCCACTGCCCTGAAATGGTTTGTCATCTCATCTTCTATCTATAAATGAGAAAGGACCTCTAAATGACATTAATCCAGGAAAAATTACTAGAAACAGCCATGGATGTGGTGTGATGTGATGTGTGTGTCTGTGCAATGCCATTCCACACAAGGCATCTTCCCCCACCTCAGCACCTGGTGAAATCAAGAATATGTTCTATGGTAGGAAAAAAAATTAAAAAAAAAATCGACCATCATTTGCCCACCTTATTCTGTTAGCTAGGCTGGACTTTTAACTTCCACATGCATTCCCTGAACTGAGCTTGCCGCTGTGAATCTTTTCCCATTTCCCTCATTCATCATGTTGTTATTGAGTGTGATGCAGGCTCCTCCGTCCACACGTTCAGCGTATAATGGCATTGTAACTGAGACAGGATACCATGTATGAGACAACATACATTCTGCTGAGGTATTTTTTATCTTGCCTTTCCTTCCAACTTTTCTCTGCTTCGGCCTAACGGTATTCTTCCTTGCCGTGCATGGTTTAGAAACAACTTGTAGCTACTCTTTTCCTGAAGTGCTGCTTGCATTTGTTTCTACTCGCCTCCTCCAGTTCGGCAGGAGATGCGCGTAGGTGCAGGACTCCATATGTTTTCAGAGATAATCTGCTTTTTACTACCAGTAAGAATAACCTTGAGTACATATTGCACTGTCACAACGTATTTTCTGTATGAATCAGAAAGTAAAACCAGTGCGTTGGAAAAGCAGACCATATTTTTAACAGGCAAATACATAAACCGTGCTTTTATGAAGAGAGCAAGCTGAGGGGTGGGGGCGGGGGATATCACAGGAAAACAGATGTGTGCTTATGATCCGAACTCTCTGTTCTACCAACATCATGTTACGCTGAGGTCAATCCACGGAGAAGTCTCCCCCTAAATGGAGGCTGGCTGCTGAACTGTCCATACCATGTCAGTGAAATCAGTGTGAGCGCTCCGAGTGGAAATCGTCACAGAACAAGGTCGAGGGAGTAAAATGGCTGTTCCCTTCCACTCCAATCAAGGAAACTATCAGCTATTCAGGGGAAAGGGAAAAAAAAAAAAAAGGCAAAAAATCCCCAACAAAATAAAAACCACAAATCCTAGAATCACTCAGCTGGGAATAAGAGAGGGAAAAGAGCGTTTCTCTTAAGGACACTTTCCGCTCTATTTATAGCTATGGTTTGTACGGCGCTTAACGCCTGACCCACAGGGTTCATAGGTAAGTAAGAAATGCACAGACATGTGTATTCTAAGAGTTATATTTCATCCATATGTGCAAAATAGTCACAGGAGAGCTGCAGAAAACTACACACTTGGGGTAGTAACCTTCCTAGTCCAGGAACAACCTCTGAATCACACTAAGTCTATCCTCTGGCAAATCCTCAGTTTCAGTCACAATTCTGCTCGAGTAAACAGTCAGAGCAAAGTCCTGAGGCATTCAGTGTTGGTGGAAGTTTTGTCACTGACTTCATAGGATCCAGGAGTTTAGCATGAGTAAGTCTTGCTCTGTAATTGTTTTAATTGTATAATGTTTACAATACTATCGTGGCAAAGAAGATGCAATCTTCCCTCAAAGAAGATGTACATATAGCTTCCCACTCAGGCCAATGTGAAAAGAGTGAGAAGAGAAACTGGTCCATTTCAAGTTTCCAGTATCCTGGAAGAATTCCCTTATAAATAAGTTTTGAGGCAAAATAAAATAATAAAAATAAAAAAATCCTTTCTGCCTAATACAGCTTCCTTTTTCATTAAAAAGTTCTTTTCTTCTTTTTTTTGGGTTTTTTTTTTTTTTCTTTTTCCTTAAAGAAGGGAGGCATCTTGACTGTGTGGGTAAATTGGGCTCACTAAAACGTGTTTCTGCCTGCTGAGTCTTATCATAATGTAATGCGGTGTTCTTTGTGTTGATACAGCATCCCCTCTGCACAGAGCTGGCAGATTACTGACAACAATTTCAGATATGTAATTTGCTTAAGAAAAAAACCACCAAAATTTGGCTGTATTATGCATTACCAGTTTCTCAATTCTGCCTACAAAGAGCTTGAATTATAAAATAACTTCTATGGTTTAGTGCCTTTTTTCACAGGGAAGAACATCTTCCCTGTGCTCTCAGGTGGGGGACTCTAAGGGATGTTGGCATAACAGGTGCCTACACTCATCATGCAAAGCTCCCTAAAGATCTGCTGAAGCCTTGTCTTTAGCAACAGAGCCAGCTCTATTACTTCAGTTGTACTGGGCTCCTGCCTTTCATTTACCAAAAGATATATCCTGATTTTGCATTACATATGGGTTGCAATACAATTGTAGCTGTAAGGACATGGAAAAACATAAGAAAGTCCAATATTTTAGGAGATATTGATCAAAGGAAATCTATTACCCCTCTACAGAAACTTTTCTTTATGCTTAAAACCTAAGTGAAAAGGCATTTAATCATAGAATCATCGAATCATAGAATGGTTAAGGCCGAAAGGAACTGCAAAGACCATCTAGTCTTGCCATGGGCAGGGACACCCTACACTAGACCAGGTTGCCCAAAGCCCTATCCAACCTGACCTTGAACTCTTCCAGGGGGCAGCCACAGCTTCTCTGGGTAACCTGTTCCACTGCCTCACCACCTCACAGTAAAGAATTTCTTTCTAATATCTAATCTAAATCTCCCCTCTTTTAGTTTAAACCCATTCCCCCTTGTCCTCTCACTACAGTCCCTAATAAGCCCCTCGCCAGCTTTCCTGTAGGCCCCCTTTCGGTGTTGTGATGCCACAATTAGGTCTCCCTGAAGCCTTCTCTTCTCTGGGCTGAACAACCCCAGCTTCCTCAGCCTGTCCTTGTAGGAGAGGTGCTCCAACCCTCTGATCATCTTTGTGGCCTTCTGGACTTTTACCCGTGAAGGGAACAGGAAGACCCCGTTCCATCTACAAATGCCTTCACATTCTCTATTATTTTTCTGTCCCTGAAGACATGTTCAGTGACTGAGATCATGACTTTTTGCACAACAAAAAGCTGAAGAACCTCTCTGCTCCCAGTCACTCCCTCCAATGCAACCCAGGTCTTTAATGGGTCTAAAAGTTGTTACTGCATGCCCGCTATTTACAGGCCTGCATAAAGGACAAGATGGACAAACTGTAGCAGGTAGACAGGTTGTAACACCGTAAGAAAAATACCAATGAAACAGATTCAGCAAAAGAGGACTGAACATGAAGGATTAATTATATCCTGTGCCCTTCCAAGTGGTCCTGCCCTACCAAGACTGAGGTACACAAGTGATGAAGCCTGTACTTTTGAGCATGTGAAAACTATTCTGTGACTAGAACAAGGGTCACATATTTTCAAAGTCAGATCAATAAAGCAAAATGCCAGTCCCAATTCCTTGGATCCACCAATTAAACTGCAGCCAAAAATGTTGCCCATTTGCCCCACAGAGGACCTAGTGTATTTGTAGTCCCCAAATGCACATGGTCTAATCAAAACTGCCATATAACAAGAAGCCAGCCAAGAAATCCAGACAGTTTAGTTAATGAGACAAAGAGCAGCTTTGCATTCATTCCCTCCTAAACAAAGATCTGAGGAAGGGGTATGGGCTGGGGGCGGGGGGTGGGAGAGAGAGTACAAGAAGTACAGCGGACCCAAAGAGAAGGGCACAAACAGACAGTCAATTAGGTAATGCATCCAAGCCTGATCTGAAGACCCACTGCAAACAGAGCACCCATTCATGCACTATGACATGTAGGTCAATAGAAGTAATCACATGCTTGCCTGGTACTTATGGCTACAGTCGTGAAACATCACATGGCAACATATGATGAAACTCAACCCCTGATCACAAACTACAGTGGCAAGATGAAAACCATCTTTGAATTTTTTCACATTAAAAAAAAATTAAAAATCAACATTATTTTTTTAAATTCAAAACACATCTTTTTTTTCCTCACTGAGTTCTCATCAGTCATTGAAGTGAATTTTAAAGAACCCACCACATCTCCTCTCCATTTCTGTAATATTTCTCTTTCTGATTATCTGATGATTTTTATCTTCCAGGAAAATATATCAAGCTCCTCTGTGAAAACCATAGGTGTAACTACTCTTAAACACAAGACAATTCCATTGTTTGTTTCAAGGCACACATTGATCAAAACAAATGTCATAAAATAATTTTCCTTCCTCTTGGGTGCTACTTTCTGTTTGGCCAGATGCATTACGTTGTTTGCCTTTTCTATTCCTGAAGCATCTGCTAGCAGTTACTGCCAGAAACGTGATAATGACCATGGTTGACCAGTAGCTTGAGGTGGTGGATCCTGTGTTCTGACCCTCAGACTAAGCACACTGCAAACATTACTTTTACTATTTAAAGCTACACATGCCAGCAAGCACAGTGGAAGTGTTAGGCCCCTGTTTTCCACAAGGACAGGACCAAGTCCATCTACAGCACATCGGAAAGCCACCAAATGGAAGGAATCCAGGCTAAAGGTTTTCTAGGTTTTCTAATAAATAATCATGCTATGGTCTCCTACAAGGACTTGTATCTCTTTCTTTGAGAGCTGAGTTAAGCAATTCAGCTCATTAGCAAGTCTGGGCAAACAGGTTGCTTACAGACCAAGGCCTAAGAACTTACAAACAATTTTGCAACCCTTGAGCTTGTCTGGAAATTTGCATTTTAAAAAAAAAAAAATAAAGAAGAAGAAGAAAAGAAAGAAAAATAAGATAGCACTCTCCTGGCAAGGTTTTGGAACCATTTTCAATGTTGGCAGAGCAAGGAGCTGTTGAGTTGTACTGTTCTGTTTAGGTGAATCTAATGTACAGAGCTTCCATGTAGAATGGGAGTTCTCTTTCTTTCATCTTCTCTCTTCCTTCTGGTTTGTGGTGTGTGTTTGACATCAAGAGACAAAACAAAGAAAAGAAGAAACAGCAGCATGAAGCATCAGTTTTAAGTGGGGTAGCTTTTCTCATGTTTGTTTTTCCTAGCAATACCTTGGAAGAAAGGCAATCAAAACTCCAACAGATCCCAAGAATGGTATTTTCTGCCAATAGGTTATAAAGACAAGAATAAACATGGGGAGCATAAATGTGCTGTTTGCACAAACGTGATCACAAAAACAGTGTGTTAATAGGAAGGGAAAAATAAGATGGTGAGGATTCAGTGGTACCTAATTTGTTAAATCTCGGAAAATCTCATCTTGGAAACAATTCTTTTATATCTGTCTGGTAATCTCTGAAGAATAAAAGGGCCAAAACACCAAATTTCAGGATTGGTGGTACAAAAAGTTCCTCAAATATGGAATGCAACCAACTGTGCCTTTCATTCTGATGTGGAGGAGCCCTTGAAATCTATAAAAGAATTTGTGCAAGCTTCTTATCATCCTGGAATACACATGATTAGAAATCTTCTAGAATTAAGCTGCCAGAGGCGGCAGTCCCGTTATGTACTGTTGGCCTCTGTGTCTGATAAGTGACATTTTCCTAAATCCTGTCAGGGATAATCTATCACATAGCCATCTTTTGGATTATACTTTGAGACTGTGGTCTTTTAGCACAAATACAAATATGCTTCGAATTATGATGGTCCCCATTAGGAAGATGATCACTGTTCTTGTAGAGAGGAAAACATTACTAGATAACCAAATACATACTAAAGACCAGTGCAAAGTATCAGGAGTGAAAAGAACCACAAACCAGCCCTAAAGCTGAGACACAGTAGTGGCTATGACCTAGAAAGATTTTGTCTCTTCTACCTGTGCTCAAGAAATGTAGGTTTGCATTTCCACCTATTCTGAGATCCATAGGTCTGATAGAAGGACAGTACCCTTGACCATCTGTGTCACAAACTGGTCCCCAGCCAATATCCAGATGATGTAATATTTTTTCTTCTGGAGTCATAGAATACTCTAGAATGCTGTTCTTCCCTTTAATATCAAATGGGAGGGTCTTCCATTGCCTTCTGCCCCAAATCGACATACCTTCATTGAGTTTTGCATAGTGCCACATGTAGATAGAATTTGTCTTGCTTTGGTCTGAAGGCTAAAGTCTTCTGAATTTTTCTGTGAGAATGAAATGGCAGACAAGGAACATATGGCAGATGCACATTGGGGCTTTGAGTGGAAGAAACTGTCCGCCAGGAATATTGCCTGATATTAACGAAATAGGAAAATATACTGGGTGGTATTGTACGACTCAATCTCTCTTGGAATTGAGGAGAGTTGCTCTGGAAGAACTAGATGGATGTTAGTTGTCAAACGTACTATGAGGAGAGCTGTCACCACCAGTCACAAGATGTGGGCTGTGGAAAGGGATGAGCTTTGACACAACACAGGATGAGTAAAATATCAAATATTTAGCAGAATAGTTCAAAGACTACCACCTTTCAAATTAGACTATTACGACAATGATGAGCAGTTCACATATTCTATAGTGAATGATTTAATTTTGTTTTATCCATAGACAAAATGCATTGGATTTCGGTGGTATGAACACATTATGTGGGACAAGCAGGAGTGGGACACATTGGGATCCCACTGAACCTATTCTGGAACGTCTGTTGTTCAACACAGTCGTGAATGATTTGGAAGGCAGGGTCAACAATGAGGTGACCAAGTTTGGTGTTGATACCAAATGATCTGTGGTCATCAAACTGACTGTGAACAGCTGCAGAAGGATATCATGGTATTGAGTGACTGGGTAAAAATATGGCAGATGGAATACCTTGGTGATAAGTACAAAATAATGCATATGGAAAAACCATATGTCACTGTATATAACTGCCATGTCCAATACTGCATCTGCTTCCAGATACCTGACATCTCAGAAGGGATGTAGGAAAGTTGGAACAGTAGGGAGCAGAGCAGTAGAGATGATCAGAACTATGAAATTGCTTCCTTATGTGGAGAGACTAAATAATCTGGGACACTTTCCCTGTGAAAGAGGCACCTAAAATGCTACAATGTGATCGAACTTCATAAAAGTGTGAATGTCATGAAGAAAATAGATATGAATTAATTTCCTTTTATGTTAAGTTATATATATAATATGTGTGTGCATGTTATTTTCCATAACCTAGAAAGTAGGGACCACAACTGAAAGCAACAGTTGGCAGGTTTAGAACAAATGATGAAAGTGCTTGTTCTCAAGAGACATAGTTTTATCAATGGGATGCTTGGGATGTCGGAAGTATAAATGAGTTCAAAACATCCTTAGACATACTCGTGAAGGAAAGGCCCATTGGGACTTCTTAAACACAAAGACAGAAATACAAGACCCAGCTCAGGATGGGCAGGTTTTTAGGCCTGGAAGGCTACGCTAGAAGTGGCGTCACTCTGTGCTTGCCCTGCTGTCACACACACTCCCCAGGCTCCTGTTACTGACCGCAGTCAGAGACACTTATGCTTATATTGCACCAGAGAGCAAAGCCTGGGCTGCATTAATATGCCTTTGAAGAACTTAGAATCATTCTAAGACAGTGAAACTAAAAAGCTGGATTCTCTTATTTATTTATTTATTTATTTATTTAAGGAGATCAACTCAGGATTTCTCATTGTAATAACAACTACTTGGTGTAGCCACCACTTTCAATAATTAAATTTATAGTTTAATCCTCTGCTTTAGTAAATACCCTACAAAGCACTCCAGGTCTTTGAATGCAAAACAAGTTATACACAAGTAAGCCAGGAGTGGATGCGCTTGGTTGCCTGGTTGTTTAATTAGAAACTGAAGCAAAAGGCATCCTGCCGCAGGGAGACAGCCAGGCTGCAGATTGTGACACTGCCATAGCCCTGCTCTGTCTCCCTTTAGCCTTAAGCAAATCTGATCTTGGGCATCCTGACCCTGACTAATTGCATACTGTTTCCTGTGATGCTGAGAAGCTCCTTCCACCCATTGCTGGACTATTAAGCTTCTCTGCTCTGGCTGATAATTAAGCAGCAGAATGCCGAACTTTTCTTTGTTGCTGTTCGTTTTGGGGATTTTTTTGCACCCTTCTTCCCTCCTCCTCTTCCCCAGTGCCCTGATACACAAAGGCCAGCTGGATGCTTCGTTTGTCATTTTGTCACACTGTGGAGAGGCAAAGATGTCATATCACCTTTCAGAAGACAAGGAAGGTGATAAATGCACTAACTTGAGAGACAAAGTGTCAGGATGCTAATGAAAATCTCTGGTGACTAGACAGCAAGGAGGACCTCATTTTAAAGAGAGTCTGTAAAGGAAAGACAACTTTATCAGCCTATGCAAATGTCAAGTCTAAAGTACAGTGGTTTAATACGGTGACACATTTTTCTGTCAGGAACAAAAGTATATGCATTATGGAGAATTATTTCCAAGTAACTATGTAAGCAAGTTTAAATGTCATGCGTAAAATAAGTGAGACACCGGTCTCTTCTAGCTCTTGTCCTGATACCTAGATTTACAAAAATATAATGTGGCCTAGATTGGAGGACTCATTTTTCAGAATTTTTTTTCCAATTGAACAGGAATTGTGTGGAAGAATGACATGTATTTTTTTGATACCCTAATGAAAATGGAGACTAAAATAATTCATCAAAATTTTACCAGCCATAAAGGCTTCACTGGGCCATTATATTAGTTTGTTAGGTAAAATTAAATAAAAAGAGACTTTAAATGAATTATAACCAGCTTGCAAAATAACAAATATATTGTGTATGAGAAAATTAGCTCCATCTGATGTACACCAGCCACCATATGTAAAATGCCCATTATTTTTCCTGTCCCTTTGAAAATCATTTTATTGGAATGTATCAGTTAAACTAAAACACATGACCTTCCTTCTTGTGACATGAAAGAAACCACTGAAGAGAAGTCTCTTTTTTTTTTCCTCCTCTCTACTCATGTGAACTTTCTGGGAAAAAAAAGCAGCTTCAAGGATTTTTATCAACGTCTGTGTAATGACAAGTGCATCACATGCATCCTGAACCATTAGCTGCCTACATCTGAAAGAATTTGGTCAACATTTAGGAATTCACTTAATGAAAGGCTGGCCTATTAAAGCTCTGCTAGCTTTGGAAGTTGATTGAGCCTTTCTTTTCAACTTCCTGCATCGTTGTAAATGATGCTATGCAGTGCCCTCATGTGATATAGTCTAGACAACAAGCTTGCATTGTAACGCCCAAAAAATCCAAGTACCAGGTGATACATTTCTGCTCAGAGATGCAACTGTGCAGTACAAGCTCTTTACAAATGTCTGTGTGAAATCACAAATTTAAAAAGCAGAGGCTCCAAAAAGGATCTGTTTATATTCTGCAGAGATAAAGAAACAACATACATCCCTCATACATCCACATGACACTTGAATCAACAATTAAATAAACAAATAGAAAAGTCAGTAAAAAAATAAGAGTCAGTGGATTACATTTCTTCTCTTAGACCACTGAAACCAACTAAGACCAGAATTAGGCCTCCTAAATACTGTTTTTTAATTTTTGGCTGAAAGATTAATGTGCTTTTAATGACTTGACTGATGTTTCAAGACCAGTGTGAAGTAGGCTGTGAGAGCACTGGGTAGGCATTGCTGCCTTGTTACACCTGTAGATTAACGTAAGTGCCTGGCACTGGGGAACACATAACAGGATAGCATTACAGGAAGAAGCAGTTAGCACAGGGAGGAGATGTCAGAAGGGGAGCCCATGGGCAGGTTAAGCACTCACCTGCATCCCAAACACAGCTACATTGTCAGGTTTACGGGACGAGCTAGACATGTTTTCTCGAAATTGCAGATAAACAGATTTCCTTTATATGACCTCATTTTCTCTTCATGGCTTGGGTGAGTGTAGGCACTACAGAACAGTTTCAGATGGGCGGCACTGGAGACTGTAATCATTAACAAAAAAGTTTAATCTTCTTGTTTTGGGGTTTGCAGGCAGAGTGCCCATGAATGAGGATGGAACTGGGCTCCATTTCCATGGCATAGGTAAAGCACACGGAGCAATGTGTAAGAGTTATTCCCCTTCCGAGGCTTGGGAAGAGAGTTGTGTCACGTGAGCTTGGCACAGCGTCCTTCAACGAGACATCTGATGAATAGCTTATGAAATTACATTTATGAAATTAAATTTAATTTTAGAACAAAACTACAGACAGCACACATTCCAGCTAATTCTTCTTCAGGCTCCAAGGACTGAGGCTTGGTTTTGGTTTGGGTTTTTTGTCTGTTGGTTGTCTTTTTTGTTTCCCAAACTGATTACCTACTTAACTCCTCAAATAATTACCCCTGTTGACTTTGATCTGTAGTTACTAGTGGAATAACACCTTCTTCTAGGAGGGCAGGTTGCCAGCTTCCTTCAAATGAAAGGCCTGGGCTTATGAAGTCATTTCTTGATGATCTCACCAATTATCTTCTTGTCTCTGATCTTCCCTTTTGGGTAAGGTTATTGGGAAAGCTGAGTAAGGTAACCATAGTCTCAGGACAAATTTATCCTCTTCTATTGTAGTTTGCCTTTAAGCCTGGATGCAGCACAGAGACTTTATTACTCCCTCTGGGAAAGAGCTCAAATAATGACACACAGGAGACTGAGCAAACATAGATGTTTAAGCATAGGCAGATGACAGCTTTTATACCAAGGATCAGGAGATTTTCTTTCCATTCGTGCATGAATTTTGTGTGGAGGTAAGGTCATACTGTTCTTGATTTGTTCAGCACCTCTCATTCAAAAGAAGTCAATAAAGTAGCCATTGGCATCTGTCTCAACATCACCAGAAGGAAGGCTTCTCCAAGATAAATTCCATTCAGCGTACCCAGGACCATTGACAACAGGAATAAGAATGTGTATCAAGTTCATAGCATTGTGCCTGTATCACCAGAGTCTGGCTGACAGTGCCAATGCAGAAGTTGCTTCTCATTAAATCTTTTTTTCATGACTTCCTCCCTGGCCAGATGTAAGCAAACACCCAGCCAACAGAAAAACAAGTGGCTAAAAATAGTGCAGGCTGGAATAATGGCTGGAATCAAACACTGGAGGGAGACACAGTTGCACACACTAATCCAAAGACACTTTCTTGTCCCTTCTTGCATGAGTATTGAGTACATGCCCTAAGAATGAAGCATTGAAGCCCCACTTGACCTGCTTCCATTCCGCACACTCCACATCAGCAAGGAAGGGAAGAGAAAAAGAAAGCCTGGTCCAGTTAACGAATCATCAAGCCCTACACTTTGTTGTTGGGGGAGGAGAAGCAAGCAGATCCTGAACAAAGCCTGCAGAAATTCAGCACCAATGGCGTGGAACTGTTTTTCGAATCAAGCCCTGAGAACCCATCATGATTTGCATTCATGTAAACACCTACATTTTTTCGTTAACTGAACTGATTTAACTGCTAATTAAAACTAGTCAGTAAGCACAATGCAAAATTAATTAAACCATTTAGTTGGTAGATGCAAATGAGGCAAAGTTATGGCTTGGACACAACCAAAATAAGTACAAGTACTACTCATCATCTGGCAAAATAGTTATTGAGGTAAATACTTTCCCCAGAGGTGATGTAAAGCAATTGAAAAAAAAAAAATCATACTGCTGATTACATAGGACCTTTTATTGATAAAATGTGCTAGAATCCAGCTTCTTCTCTTTGAAACAGTGACAAATTGAACTTGGTGGATTTTAAAAATGCTGTCTCATACAAGAAATCTTTCAAAGTTAGGTCTAGATCCCAAACCACCCTACTCAGGCATGCAAAGTTGCTCCTGTCTGTCACTGACAAGTGTCTTGCCTCAATCTGGACCTTATATTTTTGACAGCTATGTCTATAGCTTTACGTTTTGAAAGCTGGAGAGGGACTTTATAGCAAGAGCATGTAGTGAATAGGACAAGGGATAATGTTTTAAGCTGAAAGAGGGTAGATTTAGATTAGATATTAGGAAGAAATTCTTCCCTGTGAGGGTGGTGAGGCACTGGAACAGGTTGCCCAGAGAGGTTGTGGAGGCCCCCTCCCTGGCAGTGTTCAAGGCCAGGTTGGATGGGGCTTTGGACAACCTGGTCTAGTGGAGGGTGTCCCTGCCCGGGGCGAGGGGAGGCAGGGAGGGCAGGGCGTGTGACTAGATGGTCTTTAAGAGCCCTTCCAACCCAAATCATTCTATGAGTCTGTGATTTTCTCAGAAGGAAAGTAACTGCTTGGCAACCTATATTGTCCAATCTTAAGTGGAAGTAGTATTTTCTGAGAGAAAAGGCCAGAAACCTGTGGTTCTATCTGTGGTATCTGTACTCTGCCTCCTCTTTCCACAGGACCCATGTGCCTTGCAACTGTAATTGTACTTACTCTACTAAGACTCCCCTGGGACAGGGACACACACAGTTACCCACATTGTATAAATTGTGAGCTGAAACAGGTTAAATAAGCATTACATACAAAACAAGAACCAACATACCCAAAGGTATGCTCTGGCAGCAGCTCACGTGTGGAAGCCTGGACTCAGGGACAAGTCTGGTCCTCATGAGTCATCTGGGCTCCCTGCATGGTGCTTGGTATTACTCAGGAGAGTTTTCTTAGATAGATTGAGATATTTAACCAGTATCTCACCAAGGCACAATTCAGAGCTAAGTGAAATGCCTGCAATTAGTGTAAACTGTCCTTCCACCTTTTCCCTTACTTTGGATGTCCCAGAATGGCACTGAAAACAAGAGCACAGGTCAGGGGAGATGTCTGCACTCAGGAGACTCAACCCAACAAGACGTTCTGGGGACAGAGGTGGGAGTTACGTCTCTTTCCCTTCTCTGGCTCTCCATGGCAGCATCCCCTCTCCGCTTGCTCCCATCCCGCAGCACATCTCTTTCTGCTGAGCGCACACAGCTCATGCCTCACTCAGAAACAGAGCAGGGTTCAAGCTTTCCTTTTTACAACACACAGCTGTTGTCACAGAGACTTTATGCATTCATGCAGTTGTCAAACCACTCATCCAGGGTGCAGGAGACCTTGCTTCATTTCCTCCTGCTGGCCGAAGGGACACAAGCTCGTACACCCCACTCCTGGCAACCCAAACCAGCAGCCTGATAGCAGTGCTGGCAGGCACAGGAGAGTGAGGGGACCTCCCTCCTGTCAAGCACACATTGCTCCACAGAAATGTCCTCAAGGATCCTTGGGCCAAAGACAACGACTCAGGGCACTGACTGGGAAAGAACAGTTCTCAGCTGCTCACAGGACTGCATCCTGTACCTGTTTCACAGACAGCTACTGGGCTGGCCCCTGGGGGGACCTCACTAGCAAAATTCCTGACTTCCCAGTGGGGTTAGGTATGGGCTTGCCAGGAAGGCTGAAGGATTTCTAGCAATGAGCAAAGCGTGATCTGTCAGCATCTGGAGACAGTTAGGATAAAGAAAAGTACCCGTGGAGTTTAGAGACTGCATGAGCAGACAGCTCAGACTTCGGTCAGGTCTACAGCAATATGCCTGAGGCCCCCAGTGAAGCAGGTAACGGCCCCCAGGCCTCCCTCCTCACCCCCAACCCCCAAAAGCCTCTGTTGTCACTCCAGCGTTCCCTGGCCTCTCCTGAACAGCAAGACCCAGCTGAGTGCAGGAGGACATCCACACACTCATGGGGTACAGGGCTGTGCATGTTCCCCGCAGCAGCTGGGAAGGTACTCTGCTTGGCTGGGTCCTCCATGGGTGGACAACCAGCCTGCTAGCCAGGCATCCTGGCTGCTGGCACATGACTGCTGTGCAGAGCATCATCCGTTTTGCCAGCGCAATGCTCCATTTTTCTGTCTGTGCTACCAAACAGTTTGATACTAGTAGGAAAAACTAAAAGCAACAGCTTGCTTATTTTTAGCTAAGTAAAGAAGTGTGGCAGTCCCACACCTGGCTGCTGGCTGGTTTACAGTTAATAGAAGTCTTCTGTTTGAGAGGTTACCACATCCTTCCTCATTACCATTACTGTAATGACACTCTAAGAAGTATTTATTTCCTCAACATTTTTCTCAGCTACCTTTAGATGCATTTCTGCCTTTAGCTGCTTCCATCCTAACGCAGAAAACACGTTAAGGAGAAAAAAAACCCCACACCCGCAAAACAAATGAGCACACTCTATTTGCCTCAAACAGTCTTGGAGGGGGAACTGGGCAAGGTCAAGTCCCTGTTTTAATATTCCCCTCTCCCCTCATGACTTCTGTTAACGGTAACTATACCCCACTCCTCAAGCGCTACGGTCAGAGTGACGCTCATCATGCTCAGTCTCTCCTACTTTCACATGGACCATTATGAGTTGTGGGAGATGATACGCTGAAACGCGTGCGGAGCTCCTGCTACAATCGCATCCCTTCCGCAAGACACCTGGTACGGCTGCTGCGCGCCAGGCTGGCTGACTGCTAGCTTTGAGGCAAACCTAATGCAGTTACGCTGTCAAAGGTATGGTACTTATCTGCATACTGCAAAGATGGAACTAATGGAAGCCAAAATAATTTTTCTTTTCTTTCTGTAAGTACCATTACTAATATATTTCACATGGTTAAAAATGCATTATATCTAGGGCTCCGTCTTTAAATGTGTGTGCATAAATTTAGCTTGGATACTGTTAAATATAATTTCAAGCAGCAGAAACAAAATGGCATTTTGCAAAAAGGCATTTAAGCAGAAACAAATGCATTACAGTTAAAGTTTCATGAACACTGATAAGATTGCGGAGTAAAGCAGCTTAATAAAAACAAAACAGAAACAAAGGACTATATCGCTCAGCTAGGGCTGTGGGAGGCAGCTTCAGCTTAGAAAATCCCCGCTGTAGGAAATCCTTACCTAAGAACTGTCCCTTTAAATGAAGAGGGCCACAAGGCAGGTGTTACTGAGCAGACCCTTGAGCCACGCAGGTGAAAAGAGTTGGGCTAGGGATGCTGAGGTACAGCTGGCATCTCAGCTGTGGCATGATACGCTGCTCTGCAGAGCTACGTGGAGAACGAGTGCCAAAGAACCCAGCTCAAGTATGGAAATGGCTCTCTGCTTGGACTGCTTCCTCCTGGACCTGCTGCAACAGCAAAGCATGTAGCTCGCTAAGGCAGCAGGCTGCTGCAGCCAGCACAGTAGCTGCCCATTTAGCCTGTTTTCCCAGACCCTGGAAACCCAGACAGCTGCTGCTGCCACCAGTGAGGGCAGAGCCAGGATGCATGGGATTTGCAGGACACCAAGACCACCATCCCAGTAGCAACTGTCATTTTCTTCCCTCTTTCCAACCTACCCCATGTCACATAGGCTGATAGAGAAGCAGCAAGCCTGGTTCACTAAGGTGGTCCATCCTGGCTCTGCTCCTTTCCCTTTCCCATCCCTGTTGCCTCCTGATGACCCCTGTTCAGTTTTGCCTACACAGCTGAGCTGGATCTAGGAAGGTGAAGATATTAACTCTGGCTAAGTAGCATAGAATCACAGAATGGTTTGGGTTAGAAGGGACCTCAAAGATCACCTAGTTCCAACCCCCCTGCCATGGACAGGGACACCTTCTACTAGATCATGTTGCCAAAGCCCCATCCAGCCTGGCCTTGAACATTTCCAGGGATGGGGCCTCCACAGCTTCTCTGGGCAACCTGTTCCAGTGCCTCACCACCCTCACAGGGAAGAATTTCGTCCTAATATCTAAACTAAATCTCCCCTCTTTTAGTTTCAACCCATTCCCCCTTGTCCTATCACTCCCTGCCCTTGTAAACAGTCCCTCTCCAGCTTTCCTGTAGGCCCCTTCAGGTACTGAAAGGCTGCAATTAGGTCTCCCCGAAGCCTTCTCTTCTCCAGCCTGAACAAGCCCAACTCTCTCAGCCTGTCCTTGTAGGAAAGGTGCTCCAGCCCTCTGATCAACTTTGTGGCCCTTCTCTGCACTCTCTCCAGCAGCTCCATGTCTTTCCTCTACTGAGGACCCCAGAGCTGGACACAGTACTCCAGGTGGGGTCTCACAAGAGTGGAGTAGAGGGGCAGAATCCCCTCCCTCAACCTGCTGGCCACACTGTTTTTGATGCAGCCCAGGACACAGTTGGCTTTCTGGGCTGCCAGCGCACACTGCCGGCTCATGTTGAGCTTCTCATCAATCACAGCCCCCAAGTCCTTCTTGTCAGGGCTGCTCTCAATCCATTCTCCACCCAACCTGCAGGTGTGCTGTGATTGCACCAACCCACGTGTAGGACCTTGCACTTGGCCTTGTTGAACTTCATGCAGTTTGCATGGGCCCACGTCTCAAGCCTGTCAAGGTCCCTCTGGATGGTTTCCCTTCCCTCCAGCACGTCGACCACATGACACAGCTTGGTGTCATCACTTTGGGTACCTTGATAATGTATGTGGTGGTTCTGTGGTTCAAGTTAGTTCAACAGAGCTACACATCACTGTACTGTACTGTGTAGATATATGCGCTGAATTAGTCATCTCATTGTCCACACAGCACAGGGCTGTGACAGCCATTCAAGCAACTGCCATTCTACCAACCCAGAATATGTATTATTTAGTTCAAAGGTCCTTTGGAGTCAGGGTTATCCTCTGTTGTATACCTGCATGGTGCCCTGCTGAATAGAGACTGGCTTTTGGTCAGTGCCTCAAGGTAGTTCTGTAACACAAATGATTATTCATAATAAAATAAATATAATGGCTCACATCAAATGTCTAATGATACTGTTCAAGGGATCCTGGGGGTGTTTCTAAAATGTGTTCTTATTATATTAAAAATGTAGGATCTGGGTATAATTTCATTCCCTTTTACGCTATTTTAGATGACCAAGAGGCTATTTTCTCCTTGTTTCATCTACTTATAATCTTATGAGTGTTGCAGAGGGAGCAAATAGACTAGAAACCATATATATGATTATAAGAATCCACATTTTATTACAAACAGCCCTATCTTCCTTCCTCCCTGTGTGCCAGAGTAGTATTATTTGGGTTGCAAAATCAAGCATTCAAAAATTAGGAAGTTCAGATCTTCTCTGTAGATTTAATTCAGCCACACCATTTGTATGTGTTACAACAGCATGTGAGTAATTAAAGACTATTATTGTCAAGTGAATTTCACCTTATCCAGAGCAGACCGGGTGGTGCACATTTAATGAGTGACTTTGCAATACTCTTCCTCCTTATTACTCAGTGTGTGGTCCCCAACTCTACAGGTAGCACCCTATCTAAGTCTTCAAATAATTTTTTCACGATCTTTCCTGTGCCTTCATCATTATTGTACCCCAGTGCTTTACAGGCATCAATGCATTTTTTTCTTCACAATATCCTCATGAGATAGCAAATTGATTATCTCTGTTTCGCAAATGTGGAAGTGGTACACAAAAGTTTGAAGGGTTTGGATTGAGATCTAAAGTCCAACCTCCTTCTAGGTGCCCAATCTGAGTTGCCAGTGGTTTTTATAGATCTTTTCAAGTGCAGAGCACTACCATTTATATCTCCAAGCGTGAGAGATTTTTTCTGACCTTACTCTAACCTCTCATCTTGGGTAGACAAAAGCAGCAATATACCACAATCAGAAATCATCCCTGAAAACAACTTGCCTGAAGTCATATGAGAATCTGATGGTAAGGGCAGAGAAGGAGTCCTACTGATCTGGGCAATGTTTAAGTGCCTTTACTATGAATGTAATCTCTTCCACATGCAATCCACTGCCCTGTGCACCTACATCTTTCAGATCTATCAGACAGACAATTGAGCAAAGGGCCCTCAGACAACTGTCTCCTTCATTACACAACCTTGGTTCCAGCCCAGAATAGGCCCATCCCATGCACTGAGTAACCTAAATAATAAGGATCCCTCCAGCCCCACCTATAATTATGAAGTGAGCTTCCAAATATAATATCAAACACAGAGGCTTAAGGAATGTTAACTGTGGCATATAAAACAAGCTCAAGTTAAAATACTGACAGATTTATTTGCCCCAGCAGAAAAGCCAAACAATGTTCACTAAATTTAGCGCAGGATAGTAGCAAACAGAAAGACTGCTATGGAGCACATAAAACCTCACTGTGTGAGATTTTCTTGATGGCCATCTTCTGTGGAGAACAGAAGATCTGCATCAGAGAGAGCAGACGCAGAATGTCACCAGTTTTCTCATTGTATATAGCAGTAAAACATTCACGTCAAAATCATTTAGCATGTAGTTTGCAGTGAAGCCACAACATGTGTTTTTGCTATAATGTGTCTCTACATTTGCTATTTCTTAGACAGCAGAGCATCTCATGTGATAGCTGGCACAGGGTCCCCGTGCTGTCATGGGTGCCTGGAGCCATAGCGAGGCAGGGACAAGAAGGAACTCCAGGAGGGTGCTAAATACACCTGGGCTGGGACATTTGCTGCCAGCATTGCCACCCAGGTCTGCGGTGGAAGTCTGTCTTCACTATCAGTGTGATAAATGACACTAGCAAGTTTTAATTACCTGCAGAGTGGGTGGGAGTGTGTGGGGAAGTTGCTATCTTGTCGAATAAATCATCCCCTCCCTTCCTTTTTTCCCTTATGCAATAGAGGACACCAGGTCTGCCTATTGACGACAATAGGACCAGGATTTCCTAAGACTACTATTGGGGGTCTAGTCCTGAAAATGATGCAAATGTTGGAAATATTTTGAATAGAGTTATTCCAGCTGGAAACGTTAAAGTTTAATCAAATGTTCTGTATGCATTGGCTCAATGGAAATCATTAAACTGATGTAAAATCACTGAGAGCAGCAATGGCTTTCTTCTTCTGCCCACTCAACAGCATATTTTTGTCTAGCCTGATACCATCAGGTTTTTTGAAAAGAACCTAACCTCCTATTCAAGTCAGTGAAAGGAGAATAACACAAAATACGCTAGGAATTACTAAGTTTTAGAAAAATTTTGAATCCGCACAATACTTTGAAATACTTAAAATCATGAATCTTTTGTAACAGTTGATACTGAAGCACTATTCTAGATGGAAATTATGTCAATGCCTCATCTTTCTCACATGGACACTTTTCTAAAAAGTAGGATCCCCCCCAAGATAACCCTTACTGAGTACTCAGATGCATTTCTCATTTCTGAAAGTTTGAACAGCTAATTTTTGTTGGATCGCTGGGCAGAGGCCAACGGGATGAGGTTCAATGTGGCAAAGTGCCGGGTCCTGCACTTTGGCCACAACAACCCCAGGCAGCGCTACAGGCTGGGGGCGGGGTGGCTGGAAAGCTGTGTGGAGGAAAAGGACCTGGGGGTGCTGATTGATGCTCGCCTGGACATGAGCCGGCAGTGTGCCCAGGTGGCCAAGAAGGCCAACCGCATCCTGGCCTGTATCAGGAATAGTGTAGCCAGCAGGAGCAGGGAGGTGATCGTCCCCCTATACTCAGCCCCGGTGAGGCTGCACCTCAAGTACTGTGTCCAGTTTTGGGCCCCTCACCACAAGAAAGACATCGAGGCCCTGGAGTGTGTCCAGAGAAAGGCAACGAAACTGGTGAAGGATCTGGAGCACAGGTCTTATGAGGAGCGGCTGAGGGAACTGGGACTGTTTAGCCTGGAGAAGAGGAGAATCAGGGGAGACCTTATTGCCCCCTACAACTCCCTGACAGGAAGTTGTGGTGAGCTGGGGGTCAGCCTCTTCTCACAGATAACTAGTGACAGGACAAGGGGGAATGGCTGCAAATTGCATCAGGGGAGGTTTAGGTTGGAGATTAGGAGAAATTTTTTCTTGGAAAGAATGTTCAGGCATTGGAATGAGTTGCCCAGGGAGGTGGTGGAGTCACCGTCCCTGCGGGTGTGTTTAAAGAAATGTTGAGTGCGGTACTTAGGGACATGGTTTAGTGGGTAATAGGTGGTAGGGGGGTGGTTGGACTAGATGATCCTTGAGGTCACTTCCAACCTGAGTGATTCTATGATTCTATGATTGTTAAAAATACGTTGCTAGTTTGCACAACAAGGAACCTGGAGTTCAATCTTTTTAACATGATTACAGTACCATTAAATTCTATTCTGTGCCCAAAAAATTCTCTTTAAGAAGAAAAGAGTTTACTCTACAAGCATTGAAATTGAAAAAAAAAACATTTCTCAAGGCTACCTCCACTACATGCCCAGCTGCTAAAAGCCCAGCTCTGTCCCTTGCCTTTTGTGACCCCACCATTGAGACACATGTCTAACTCCATTAAGGAACAGAGTTTCATTCCCATCTTCAAGATATTTTTCTCTCTCTTTTTCTATATCTTCATTCAACCTTATCAGCTAAGCAGAGCACCCATGTGGCCTGTCATCTGTTTAACTGCCTGGCTACCTACTTGCCGGCCAATCTCTGCTTCTCCGCTGCTGGGCCTGTCAAATGCTTTGGGAAAGGGTAAACTTGCCATGGCTCTTTATGCGTAGAGGAGTCGACAGGGTATTTCTTTGCTACCCAGCCTCTGTTTTCATAAGGTGTCTGCTCCTCTCTGCAATTTGGCTGACGTCCTGATTCCCAGCTTCAAAAGTTTCTAGAAGAGGAGTGACTGATGGACATGGAGGACTTGCAACTCCTCCAGGAACCAAGCCACAAACATCATCTGCCAGGAAAACTATGTGTTGTTGGAAAGTTTTATGATTAAAAACTCACAAATATCTGAAACTGGAGGAAATATGTATTAAAAAAGCACAGTAGAGCCAGTATACAGAAATAACACATGCAATTACTTAAGTGTAAGCCAAGAGGAGAGACTTTTGTATATCATTTAGGGCACACCATAATGGTGTTTAAAAAAAAAAATCCTTTTAGTTTCCATTACACTAAAAATTTGCCATCTGGTATATGGAAGTTTGTTTTTCCCTTTCATTGTAATTAACTTTTTATTGAATTAATTACTCCAGGTGAGCTGGAAGCGGCTGTTCTACCTCACCTGGTGTGGCTGAGTGTACCCACGCCCAGCCTTGCCGTTCACCATTCAGATGCAAATCGTCCCACTCCCCACACGAAATCATTGGCGTGCACCCAAAAAGCCTGCTAGCGACAAAAAACAATAACATGGCAGGCAGCTGCTGCTGCACAGAAGGGAAAGAAAGTTTTAGAAAAAAGGACATATATTCCCTGCTTGGCCATTAAAAAATGTGGATTCTACTGAATAAAGTAGGTGAGAAAATATTCAAGATAACCACAGAGTGAATTTTAAATAACTCACACATGGCACCTACAGGTCACTAACCCTTTTTCTACATGATAATGAATATTTTTGCTGACTTGATCCATTGTGTATGGATGCATGTGTCTGTATAGATGTACACACACATGCACAAACAGTGAAGCAAACCTGTCAAGAAATTAGAATAAAGCAGTGAGCTGAATTGCATTATCACAGAATCACAGAATCACAGAATCACAGAGGTTGGAAGGGACCTCGAAAGATCATCTAGTCCAACCCCCCCTGCCAAGGCAGGACCACCTAGAGTACATCACACAGGAAGCCTCTTATGGACTGATGATTACTATGCCATGTGGCACAATCTGTATGTAGTAAAAGTGTCCTGAGACATTGTGGCAGCTCTTCGCAGCAAAGATGGTGCCCGCCTAGCAATGGTCGCCATGCATGCGCAGAGCCCTCTACAGCAGTGTGGCCTTTATTATCCTTGAGACAGCCTTTTTCAACAGTATCTACCAAGTCAGGACCTGTTAATGTATTTTCCTTTTTGTTGTTTTGATGTATTTTTCCCCTTCCTCTTTAAAACCTGCTCAAAGCCTAGGTTAAAGCTCACCCTGCTGAGAGACGGATGCAGGGATGAGGTTCCTATTATCCGAAGTACTGGGCTGTTCATAGCCAACAACAGAAGCAACGGAATAGAATCATGCAGAACAGGCATACATGTCATCGCTGTTAGTAAAGTAATTACAGATTTGGCACTAGTACAGGCTTTCTGCTTGCCAAAGCACTGCATGGAAGTTTAAGAAGCAAATGATCATCCCTATTCAGGGCAGAGCTGGTCAATCAATCCAATATCAATTCCCCTGACACAGCAGTACAAGACTATGGTTGACTTCCATGAGAGCATACAGGATGCCTGCATAACTGAAACACACTTCTGAGGGTATCTGTCCTGAAGCCGCATGATCCCTGCAAGCAATGAGCTCCAGTGACTCGCTAGAAATAGTAATTCCAGAATAAGATTCTTTTCTGGTCTGAATGCAACACTGCAAAAACTGCGAAAATGTAATCAGGAGAAACTCCAGTTTACTTAACAACATTAGGATTGCCAACCACACTTCTATGCTTTTCTGAGTACTGGTGTGGAGCTCAGGTTGTGCTAGCAATTGCCTCAGTCGCTATTTCCTTTATTTGGTGGAAGTAGAATAATAGCTGGCCTGAATTTGTCTTTGGGAAATGAATGGTATATTGATCCCATTATATTTCAAAATATCAGTAAATCCACATATAGCATAATAAGCTATTGCTTTTATTGTTGCTATTATTATTTGTTATATGGTAGGACTGGAGAGAGTCATGGCTGAGGAGTCAGCCATGCTTGGTAGTCTATGAGTAAAAAAATATTTTCTTATATCTAAACACTTATGATCGTTGTCATTTTCTTTGTGTGACACAAATGCCAAAGTGTATTTCTTCCTATTTTGTTTCCAATTAGGACTTCTTAAAATTTTTGAGGCATTTTGCATGTCCCATCAAGGTCTAATTGTCACAATTAAAATGGAGTTACGTGCTGAAGTGATCAAAAATTAGAAACATGAATATCTATGCTAGTTTTGGCTGGGGTAGAGTTAATTTTCTTCATAGTAGTTGGTAGGGGGCTATGGTTTGGATTTGTGCTGAAAACAGTGTTGATAACACAACACAGGGATGGTTTTGTTACTGCTGAGCAGTGCCTACACAGAGCCAAGGCCTTTTCTGCTCCTCACACCACCTTGTAGGCTGGGGGTGCACAAGAAGCTGGGAGGGGACACAGCTGACCCCAGCTGACCAAAGGGATATCCCATACCATATGGTGTCATGCTCTGTACAAAAATCCGTGTGAAGAAGGAGGAAGGCAGGGGAAGGGGGCAGCATTTGGAGCAATGGCATTTGTCTTCCCAAGTCAGTTACCTGTGATGGAGCACTGCTTTCCTGGAGATGGCTGAACACCTGCCTGACCATGGGAAGTGGTGAGTGAATTGCTCGTTTTACTTTGCTTGTGTGTGCAGACTTTGATTTACCTAATAAACTGTCTTTATCTCAACCCACAAGATTTTTCACTCTCGCTCTTCCAATTCTCTTCCCCTTTCCAACCAGGGGAGTGAGTGAGTAGCTGTGTGGGGTTTAGTTGTCAGCTGGGGTTAAACCACAGCAATAACAAAGACCAAATCTATCACAGGAAACGGGGAAGAGATCTCAAAGCTGATGGAGAACTGTGTACAGCTTGGTCATGGAATACCATTATTGCAATATATTGTTGATGGGACCCAAGCCAGTATCTCCATGTGACCGTGCAATTCAGTGTGTATGTAACAGCTCAGGGCAGGTTTAATCCTGACACCTCTGCACCACGTCATTGCACAGAGCAAACATGCCAAAGCAGTCAGTGTGGGGCCAGTTGGTGCAGTGCTGAACGGAAAGTCACTCTCACCTGGCCAAGAGGCCTTCAGCCGTAGTGCAAGGGAAAAGGATGCCACGGGGGACAACGGACCCCACCATGAGCACAATCAACAGATCAAAGCTCATGAAAACTCTTGCATGTTTTGTATTTGTCCTTTGCTGCCCAAGCCTATCTATATCAGCTATTTGTGACATCATTTACTTTAAGAAGATTCTTCCTCTGAAGCAGTTGCTAGACTAAAGGCGATACAGCAACTGCTCAGGTGGAGAATAGGACCAAGAGGGTTACAGTTCTGGTTGAAGCGAGCTATCAGGAACTGTAGTAATTAGGTTACCTAAGGACCCAGCTTCACACCCAGCTGAGCATCATCATATGACAAAATGGCAACTCTGCCAGAATTCTTTGTCATCTTTTCCTTATAAGACACATCAGGAGATTTCTCTCCTCTCAGACAGGTCTTGTGATCCTAGCCACAGAAATTTGTTTAAATACCATCGGGTTGAGAAAGTAGGCAACCCTGGCCTAAATCTTTATTTTGTACAGGAACTAACGCATGAAAGGTAAACCATAATTTTTATCATATTTAAAAGCCATTTGTATTTACAAATCATATTTACATGCTATTAAACATGCTAAGTGAGAATAGAATTACACCCTTATCACACAAATGTGTGAAAGGACAGCTAGAGCATTTATCACATAAAAATTAAGTATGTTGTATGTATTTCTGTGTAAATGTTTTGTATAACTAAAAAGATACACATATCTGTCTCTTTGTATATATGTATTTGAAATACATGTCTTACTGTATACATTATATCTACCTCTATAGACAGTCTCTGTTAACATAGGTATTTATACATCCGATCTATCTGATTTTTGCTTAGTCTTTCTAGGTCTTAACATACTCGAATGTGACTTAAAGTACTATAACTCGGCACTTGCTTGTAAGACAAAATTGAACACAAATGTTTTTCTTCTCACTCTTAATAAACAAAAAAATATTTAGTGTGAATTGACTCCATGAAGGCAACAATAAAGCCTTCAGTGACTTGAAAAGACACATTTTTTTTCCAGCTTATTAACATTAATAGATGAGATTTTTCACTTGCCATAAATAGGCTTAACTCCATGGACTTTACTAGAAGTAAGGAGGTCCAAAGCCAAGGAGCTCCTACTCCTGAAAGTGTATTGCATACACTAAATAACAGTACCAGAACGCATTCAGTGTTGAAACAGCACCGATAAAGCGCAGATGCAGGAGCAGCTGAACAGAAGCCCGTCAGTTGGATTCAGTGAAGATTTTCATCCGTGCTATGTGAGCTACTGGATCAGACCCATGTACTCCTGACTGCAGAGAAAATTTTTAGCCTCATTTGAATCCTGAAAACTCTGTCTCAAGCAAAGGATCCTTACTCCCTGCTCCAGCTAGTATCAACTACTTGCATGAGTAAAAACTACTGAGCTGAGATATCCCTTGCCTACTGGCTGTTACCATATGCAATTTAGCAAAGTACAGCCTTGTTTGATAAGATTCAGATTGCTCATAAATTGTATCACAATGATGAATCTAAGGCATGCATCCTGTAAGGATAACTAAAATGAGAAGATTTCTTTTTGTGAAGGGGAAAATACAAAAGCTATAAAGATACATTATTCTTTTAAAATCTTGCCTTCCAGAAGTTTGTGCTAATTTTAGCTACTACCTCTAGCTAAAAAGCAGAGAGGAAAGAGAACCAGGGTTATGATGAGTACAACTGCACTTCTGAATGAGCATTATTTGGTTCCAGTTATTAAAAAATAGATATATAGCTAGTACAGCTTACAGCCCTTTTCATTCACATAGAGGGCTCTGAATGAAATGTGCTCATATACTATTATTTTTATTTTCCTAGCGACACATTTCAAAATCCCCCTAAACAAAGCAATGATCCTGTAAGCAAATAAAATTATTTACTCTAACTGTACACGAACGGTATTGTTAGTGTGGCAAAATCCACTGATCCTTGTAAACGCGCTGGAGATGATTTCCGATACGCAGGGTTTATGGGAGTAGATGCAGGCATATCCCAGAAGGTTGCTAAGGAACTAGCAGATACATGCATTTTCTGCAGATCTGACATGTAAAATATATCCCTGTTTCTTGGATCAGGCAAACTGAGAAAGCTATGTGAAACGAGATATTCACATCAAATTCTCCTTATTTTCCTTAATCAAGAAACCCCTGAGAACTATAACTATGAATAATTCAATCTTTCGCTAACATTCGGTGCAATTAATAACAGTACTTTAAAGCTGCTACCTTTGTCTATCTTTTTTATGCATAACTAAAGGGTGTTGATATTTAAGTTTTCAGCCAAGGAGAAAACTAGGTTTGGCTTTGTTGGCAGCAGCTGCTCCTGGCTGAACTACAATATGATAACCTGATATTGCCCCATCTCAACGCACCCAGCGCAGTTAGCTTTCTTCTCCGCCACCACTCCCGTTCTTTCTTAATTGTGCTGGAATTTTGTGTTCTGTCTGAATCAGTAGCTGCCTGTCTGCTTCCTTCTCCCTTCGCTGCCGCCACAGACAGCCGCAGTTTGGAGCTGTGGTCAGAACTTGTCTGATTTTCTTATGGCTACTAGTCACTGAAAGCATGGTTTTTGCAACACAATTTTCTGTTTCATGCTTTCAATCAATTTCAAATGTAAATGCAAAATAAATAAATAAATCTAAAAACCAGACAGCTACCGGTGCATTAGATTTTCTGCTCCTATTTTAAATGGATCCCTGGGTTTGAAATAATGAAAGTCTGGACAAACTCCCTTTTTAAAAAAAAAAAAAAATGCTCCAAATTTCTGTGGTGGCACTACATGCCTTGTCATTTCAGTTTCCTTTTTTCTCATCAGAGAATTCTTCTAGCAGATTACTTTATTACTTCTGCTGAAAAGGAACCCTCCAACAAGGTCTCTTACTAGAGATTTCACATAATTTCCCACTTTTCCCAGTGTTTTTATTAATAAGAAAAAAGTGATTTAATTTCCATCATTTTCTTGTAATTAGGAAAATTTTTAAATTAGAAACCAAAAGCAGTATGTGACTGATTTGTATTTCTCGTTTAGGTCAGAACTTAAACTGCTGAACTTCAGATTTAAAAAAACTACAAAGAGTTTCCTTTTACGTTTTCTATAGCTTAGCTGGCTTTTGCACACAGGGCCCTTTACCTGTTTTGGAGTGGTACACATGGGTATATTAGCATCTCCATTTTAAGTCTCACCTACATATATGAAACCTGTTACCTTTTGCAATTTTAAATTTAGCAGAACAAAGAGAAAAGTCAAAGTGTGGCCATTTTTTCATCAAATTAAACAAACAGTGGACTGCTGTCACCACTCCACAGACTGGAAACAACTCCTGCTCCCAGAGCTAGAGCAACAACAAACTTCTTAAGTGCAGTCTCAGCCAACTTTCTCTTGTGGGATCAAACTTCACTCTGGGGTAGGTTGGTTAACTGCATTCAGTAATTGCTCATTTTCTAGCGAGAGCATGATTCATAAAGGGTGAGTGACTACAGGCAGTATCAGTTTAGGAACTACCGGACACAGTTACGTGTATTCACACTCTCAGTTTGGTTCCCAACTTTTCCTGTTTTACTGGTGATCACATGGCCCATGTTCCTGAATCCCTTTAAAGCATTTTCAGAGGTATGTGTACCACCAAGTAGTCCCTGTTAATCTGAGACAGACTTTCTCATTAACGGTGGAATAAGCTGAAGAATAGAACTTAGTATTTTCTGTGGATCCAGTCTGGATTTGTTCTTCAAGAGAGTTCACTAGACAGAGAAATAACCTATTTTGTTCTCATTCATTATGTTCGTACTTTGACCTAAGCCTGGAAGGAGAAGTCTACATTCAACTACTTAAATCCATAATTACATACTTTGAAAGGTCGTTAAAGGGTTTGAATACCCGTGACACCAACTGAGCCCAACTGGACCTTTGGGCATAGAAAATGAAGGTTAATATTTTCAAACACGACAACGTCATGCAGCAGCCAAAGTCTGAATTACAAAACGGCAGAGGACCAGAAATTTTAAAAAAATGTTTATGGACCAAAACGCCTTTAAAACTCTGAGCACTTAAAAGGGTTGGGCTTACAAGATAATGGGCTTTGTAGGGTGCCCTGATTCCTAAATCTCTGAGTAACATTTGAAATAGAGTTCAGTTCTAAAGGTCACTTAGCCACCTCAGAATAGTTTTCTCCCAGGTACTAAATATGTGATTAAAGAGTCAGCTGCCTGTAAGGCTATTGGCTTGTTTCCCCAACCCAGGAAGGACTAACATCATGCCAAAATCTTTTTCAGGCTCTTCCCTCAGGCTCACTTTATTAATTCAGGGAACCAAAAAAAAAAAAAAAAAAAAAGAAAGGAAAAGAAACCATCTCGTACAAAACATGGGCTGCAGGGGCCACTTTCCCATGCTGCAGCTCTCCTTGCTCTAAAGCCAACATCTCTCCTGTAGTTCCTCATCTTAATGAGCTTTCTCAACTCTTGGTAAGCACTGCCTGACCCAAATGAGTCAGGGAATGGGCAGAAGTTTCTGCCTCCTGGGGCCCTTGACCCTTAACGTGTCTGCCTCTCCTGCTGTCGTGCCTGACCTCAAACTTCAGGACTAGCATTAAACTCTTCAGGAAATTAGCACAGTAGACATATAGTTAAGTGCCTACTTGGATATCCAATTTCTAGCTTCTGTTTTTTAAAACATGCCTGCTGTTTTGAACGCCCTCCGCGGAAAGGCAGGATGTGGTTATTGCTGGCATTAAACGCCTACATCCCTAACTCCCTGTGGAGGGGAAAAAGTGGGTGAGGCACTACGCAGAGTGGAGGCAAGGCACCTATATGGGGCTGTTAGTGGCTTGGCACTAGGCACCCACAGCCGTATTGGGACCATCACACGTTTTGCAATGTTATTGCTGCCTCTGTTGTAGCATTTCTGCTAGCGCTCCCTAAATAGAATAATTGATAAGTTTGCTCAAAAGATGGTCCCAAACTTTAACTGGCAGGTAGAACAGAGACCACGTTATTACAGTGAGCCACTGTCTACCACTCTGTTATTTAAATGTCATGAAGCACAAAGATGGATGTCACATAAATACCGGTGTGGGCAGAGCAAAGCCTCGTTCTATAGATGGCCATCAATGCAGACGGGAAATTCACTAAGTCTCTATAAAGTGTGGAGGGGAAAAGGATAAAGGAGGGAAATTTTGCCCTCCCAAACACTGACAGTATGTCCCAGGCACATGCAAGCAGGTGCCAAGCCCACCAGTATCAGCCTTCAAACACTACCTTTTTTCCACTGTAGACTCACAATTATCTCCTACTTTGGCATGACAAAATGTCCTTTTGTAGGTCTTTTTGACACAGCCAATACGTTCATACATTTAGATGTCTAATATTTCCCTCTCAGTACCTATTATGGCTATATCACACCTTAATAGCATGTTCAGCCACTGGGTTTTGCTTTCTGTTGTGCAAGAAGAATATCATCACTTACGGTCCCAAGACCTAGGAATCTCTTCAGCATGTTGGGTTATATTAAAAGAGCAGTGGGGCAGCAGTAATGCTTACTGTAATTTCAGGGAAAGGATCATGCAAGAAAGTATTTCATGTTAAGTAAATCTCTATGTCTTTTAATGCTGGAGTACTTTTTTTTTCATTTGTTGTTTTTTTAATCTGGTTTTGCTGCCATTGAAGTTAATGGGAGGGAAAAATTTAATGCAATTCAAAGCAGGTCTTTTTTAAAGCAGGTATAAGGACAAAGAAAATGTAGCCTATGCAGGCATTAGCTTTTAGCTAGAACAACTGGGAAGGTCTGATCAGATTCTAAATCTCCCAGTGGGGTAAATAGAGAAGGGAGACAAAAAGACAAACAAGAAGGGAAAAAGATATTTCTTTTTAAAGATACTGCTTCAATTTTGTCCTACATGCGTCTCCACAAATGCAGCAAAAGCAAATGGCTATTCTGTCCTCTCTGCTCCAACCACAAGTTTGAGTTTTTGTGTCAGCTGACAAGTGTTACTGTCACTTAATCATTTCTAGAATACTTTAGGTGAAAACTGGCACTTCACAAACCATTTGAAAAGATAGACTCCACCTGCCCCCAATATTTTATAATCTAGGGCCAAACCTCTACAAATCCTGTAGCTCTGCAACTTGCATTTATTCCACAAGGGCTCAGGAGCTCTCAGGAATCAGTACTGTTCAGCTGGATCATTCTCCAAATGAAGTCAACGGGAATTTTGCCAACAATTTCATTAGTTGAAGGCGCAAGCTGTAATTCAGAGGACTAGGATGTCAGAGCCAGCAGATCAAGCTTAGAAGGGAGACAGCTATTTGTGAAAAGGAAAAACTAGCAGCATGCATAACTCTTCTATTTGAGGTGGGACTTCAGCAGTTTGGTAGATAACTACCCAGCATGCAGAAACACTGTAAGAACAAGTCCACCTTGTGCTATGTCCTTGGCTATCTGCATTGACTTCAGCAGGGGTTACTGGCCTGAGTGAGGTGAGGATTCAGAAGTGCGTGTTCCTACACAGCAGAATGCATGAACTGTAGACATTTACAAGCATTTCAGGACTAACACCCAACCTGTTAAAACCAGAAAACTACCCACATGGGATTAACCCTGCAGTATGATATTCATTATTCACGAGCACGGCAATCCAACGGAGACTAACTATGAAGTCTGATATTCATTAAACTGCAGTACAGCATCTCTGAGGTGGCCCGCGGTGCAGCCCTGTGTGTGTGCACTTCTGTGTGCGCTTACGTACATGTACTACAAAATATGATGGCAAGAGGGAGGGATGTATATTTTAGAAAGGACACAAATTCAGCACAAGCGGTGGCTGGCCTCGCAGGGATCTCTAGTAAAGATGCCAAGTAATGTTTGGCTTCCAGGTCAGACAATTTTTTTTTATCCTAAATCTACTCATGCAAAGACACAGCTTATAGCTTGCAGATGGCTCATTCTGCTGATCTGCCAGTATTCACACTCAGAGTGTGGAATTATATCACATGAGCAAGGGGATTGCTGTCTTTTTTTTTAATGGCTTTGTTATTGCAGGCAAAAAATACAGCTAACCAGAAAACAAGAAAAAAGAGGATACTGAATTCATATTTTTGAAGAGATTTTTAAATTTAATTTAAGAAGACAAGGAAAAATGCAAACATGAGCTTCCCGTCAAACACTATCTCTTACTCATATGTTTATCGAGGCAGCCTGAAATAGAGGATGGAGTATATATTTTAATTAAAAGATGCACTAACATAAGGAGGAAAAAGGATTTTTTTCTCTCACTACAGTGTTTACATGCATTTTCCATGCTTTGCAAAATCATACTACTTTTTCCCCTAAAAATGATAATAATTAGTAATAATTGTTAATGTTATAAACACTAGGAGCCTCAAGTTCATGAATAGCACCAATAAAAATAAGTTGATATGGACGATTAAATTCAAATCCAGATAAGAAGAAACCCGTTTTATTTACATGGTATTATAATCACTTTTAAAATCTCAGTAGATTTGCACCTTTGTAAACCAGGAGTGATTATATTAATTTATTGAAGTTATCTAGGTATTGTACCAATATAGCACAGAAAGGCTGACCTGTGAAATCTGAAGTCTGTAAAAAAGAAAAAAAAATCAAACAAAAAACCTCCCAAAAATAAATATCCATTGATGTAATTTGAGCTAAAAGAAAAAGTCATTATTTTGCCATTTGGAAAAATTATTTGGGTTGTTAAAAGCTCTTCACATGTTTGTGATGGAGTAGTCAGATGGTTTCACCTGAAAGTGTATTTTTTTTAAATAGGGAAGGGCTAAAGTATTTCACAACAATTCCAGGGCAACAGAGATTTGGAGCCACTGGAGACAACCCAGCAAAGTGCCACTAAGATGATGAAGGCACTAGAGCATCTCTCTTATGTGGAACAGCTCAAACAGCTAGGACTGCTCTGCCTAGAGGAAGAAGGCTTGGGGGGATCCTATTAATGTATATGAACACCTAAAGGGAGGGTATACAGAAGACAGAGCCAGGCTGTTTCCGGTGGTGCCCAGTGACAGGACCAGGGCAATGGGCACAAACTGAAGCACAGGAGGTTCCCTCTGAACAGCAGGAAACACGTTTTCATTGTGAGCATGACCAAGTCCTGGCACAGGCTGCCCAGGAGGTGGTGGAGTCTTCAGTCTTGGAGATAATCAAAAACCTTCTGAACATGGTCCTGAGCAGCTTGTTCTAGGTGACCCTACTTCAGCAGAGGGGCTGGACCAGAGCCAATCTCAACCCTGCCAATCTCAACCGATCTGTGATGCATCGTTTGAAAGATGTTATTTAACTGAGTGCTCTTTTGTTTGGGTGAAGAAAGTGAAACATTTTTTTTCCTTTGGGTTGACCCAAATTATTTTTCCCTCTTTCCTACATTCATCCAACAACCTGAAAAAATTAGACTACCCTACTCCCAGCATCATTGTAATCTGGTGTCATTTCTGGTTCAGTTTTCCTTTTGAAAAAAATCCCTAAAACACCTGGCAGCAGCAAACCCCCTATTTGACCCATTCTCCTCTTTTCTGCCTGGACTTCCACGGCTTCATCCTTGAATACATACCAAAAGCAACTAATTTAATGATTCTATTCTATTCTATTCTATTCTATTCTATTCTATTCTATTCTATTCTATTCTATTCTATTCTATTCTATTCTATAAGTGAGCTTGTATGCTCAGCTTCAATATACATGAACTTGGCGGCACAGAGTGGCCTAAAAGGAATTAGTGAAGGAATCGGTGATCGCTGCAGCGCCCTGTTCCCTTTTCTCCATTCCTTGCACCATTCAGTGTTCATATTCTTAAAGAAGTATTTCCCAGGGATCTTTGCATGTAATAAGAAAAACAGTTAGTGTGACTAATCAAGACTGCAGTTTATTCAGACAACTTTGCATGGTTTAGTCACACTGCATGTGAGGAGTAACGAGTAGTTGAACAAACCCTGTAATGAAGTTTCAGGATAGATGGATATGCAGATGTTTGGTTCCAGATCACGAGAAGTGGAGCACAGGACAACAGACTGAAATGGCACTAACTTTTTAGCTTGTGTTACCACAATGCTCAGGAGAGCCAGTTCTAGACTGAGATCTCCATGGCAATCAGCATCACACAAAGATTAATATGAGGATTAGAGCTGCAAGAAGTTACAACTGCAATATAAAGAAAGTTATTAATTGTTAACAAATGGATATATAGGGAGTAAAAGGAAACAAGGAGAAAATATTGATAAGAAGGATAAGCAGTGGGCGTTAGACTTAAGTCTGTGAAATCTAGGGACATTTAAAAAGGTAAGGAGAATTTTAAAGAAGGCTTTGAAAGGTAGGCAATGGAGTGGTCCTGAAGGTTTCTGTTGACTTCCTGCTATGAATGATGGGCAGAATAAAAGAAAGCATAGGAATAGTTTGAAAATTAATATAAAAGCAGTGGAATATAAGAAACCTTGAAAGCGAACATGCATGTTCAAGCAATGCAAATAGAAGGGGTGCCATAATTTAATTAAATGGGTCGAAAATTTCTATTTGCAGCATTATCTAAAAGAATGTAGCAGCACAGAAGTGTATTTGTCCAGGAGAAAAAAAAAAAAAAAGATATTGAATCATCCCATGATGAGAGACCAGACATCAGTTAACAGTTTTGCAAATAGAGAATAAGCACATGATTTTGAGCTCTTACACTGAGAAAATAACACTTACAACCTCAAGAAGGTCCCTGGACAAGTAAAAGAAGATGACCATGTTGTGAATCTGCTTATAAAGGAGTAAACAAAAGAAAGGAATGATATAGAATATTCAGCTAAGAGAAAAAGAAGGGAATGAGGTTTCAGGAAGTGTTTGCCTGGGAAAAGCGATGATAATGAGAGAGCAGGGAATGAAGAGCAGTAGATAGGAGGGGAATAGAAGGGGCAACTGCGAATTCATGTAGATGGTAAACAGACTACATGAAAGCAAGCCAAATGCAGAAAATGTTTTTCTAATACTATTTTCTTCAAAAGCTGTGGCTGCTCTTACCCCAACCTTTCTGAGAGATCTTTAATGATGAGGAGGTGGGAACACATATGCCTGTAAAACTCTGTTAAAACACTATCTAGTATATGAAGGTATCAGAGAGAGTCTGTTCTAACAGGAGAAAATTAAGCTATGTGATTTATAAGGACAAACTATCTGGAGAGCATTTTGATCCATCCCTTGTCTAGGAAAGAAAGCAGCAACAACAGTCCAATCATTTTCAAATCCCATTAAAAAAAAAAAACAGTGCACATTTTAAGAGAGTATTGGGCCTCTTTTTTCCTCTACTTTTATCTATGCCAGGTTACCAATCCCTAAAGAGGATAATAGTTTCTACAGCACTCCTTTGGGAGATTTCAGCTAGGTGTGGCCTAATTGTGAGATGTGCCGCCACACGAAAGCTTCTGCAGGGCAAGGAACAGAGATTATGTTCACGTTTAAATCATTCTGTGGTAGGCAAAACAGAAGGATTTGTAACCTGTAATGGCTGCAGCACCCTTCCAATTAGGGTTTAAGTGACAAAGTCAAGTTGGGATATGCAGAATGAGGAAAACGCATTGAATAATCCATGTGGAAAATCATGCCCAAACACCCTCCTCAACTCCAGTTACGAAAATTCTTGAGAAGCGTAATGAGAGACTGGGGCTCTAACCGAGCTATGAAAAATAATCAATAAAGACAATGGAGCAGCCTTCTCTAGAGTCAGATTTCAGATCTGTAGCTCTTGTTATTTTCCCTGATTCATGATCCTCTTTGCCCATCTGTAAAAGAGGAACGATATTATTTTACAGGGTGGGGGTTATGAACCTTAATTTGTTAACATTTCCAAAAGAATTGTGAGATCCTGAGATGAAGGGGCCAAATTTAATGCTCATTGTTTAGGCTTTAGCCTGTCTGTGCTCAGACAGAACTCCCACTGAGACTGGGAGCTGAACAATTCCAGAAGTTGGTCCATTTTTCCTAGGAAAATGAGACAGTTGCAAAGTACAGTTTGTTTGCTGCATTCATTCAGTACCCTGGAGATACAGCATTATGGTTAGTTACACATCTCAAAAAGCTTCTTCAGCAATATTGCAATGGCTTTGAATTCTTACAAGGCTACCCAGTCCAAGTAAAACAAAGCTGCTGGCAAAAGTAATAAGCCAGCTCTCCACACCTGATTAAACAGCATTGTTTTTTAGTCTAGTGCCATGCCAAGTTCTCATGTCAATGTGGATGTGCAGTATCCGAGAACTGTATAAACTGCAGGTTTTACCACTGCAGCAGAGAGCAACTTGCTTTGCGAGGAGTTACGCCTAACACTGCTTTTTAGCTCAGCCGTCACCTCTCCCCACAAAAAAAACCCAACCAACCCTTCCTCAAATCCCAACGCTGCTGGAATGTAAATAAGGTAAACTGAGCCCTTAAATGATCTGCACATGCATACGGTACCTACAGCATTTTTGGTTGCTAACTGTAAGCAGCTGCCAATTTCCCTGTAATGCTCAGACCACTTGCTAACTGATCTGCAGGTCCCAAAAGTGTGTTATCTTTAATGTGCCTCTAATTTTGCTAAGAGCCTACTATTTATAGCGTGTCTTTTATTTACTTATTTACCTTCAACTAATTAAAGCTATCATTTTAAAAAATATGCAGGAAAAAAAAAAAGCACGTGTGTGTCCTTCGTGAGAGGAGAAAACCCAATCTGTTCATTTAACTGGATGAACGTTATAAAAGTTCTGTTTTGCTTGGAAAAGCAATGCATGAGTAAAAGCTCCAAAACCTAGCATTATTATCTCTAATTACAATTGGCAATATGTGGCAATCATAATTATTCATTTATGCAAAATAGCTTACAGTGTGTCTCATTTTTTATTCCCTGTTAAAGGATGGCTCGACAAAAGAAGAAAAAAAAAAGATTATAGTGCTGAGCATAATTGTGCTAAACGCTCAGTCATTTTGTTTAAAAAATACTACAAAACTAAACTGCTATTTCTGCAGAGACAGAAAATAATTTAACAAAGATGTATAGTATACTCTGCAGGTGGCAATCCATCCAGAAAACATATTTCCCTGAAAAGGAGAGATATTTCACAATGAAATTGAAGAGCATAATTTTTGCCATTTCTGTCTTTCTTTAAAAAAAACCACCACCACACAAACATACACAAAAAAAAACAAAACAGACAAAAACCCTCCCTGTTTTAATCTAGCCTATGCTTCCCCTGTTAGTAAAATGCTAATTTGCAAATAGTCAGAGGAGAGACCGTGACCATAATAACTCACCATGGTTCTGCAGTATGACACTCTATTCTATTTCGATTCTACCACAGTACACTAGGCAATTGAATAAGATCAAGTGCACTTCATGACAGAAAAATAAGGAAGGGCAGGTTCATGCTACTTACATAACTAATCTCTATTTATGCGTGTATTTCTAGTGGAATATCTCTCTAATTTAGGCCAGTGGAACCGAGCCTGTATAAAAAGCCACAGCCCATAAGGGTTGCCAGTCATCCTTCAATCAGGCGTTGAGGGTTGGACACTTCACAGGACCACCTCCCCAGATGAAAGAGACTCTGATACCAGAGTCCAGAGATCAAGCCTCAAGAAAATGAATGCTGAGAATGCTGTATATGAGGAAAAACTGGACAGATACTCTAAATCCTGATCGAAACACACAGGGATGCTTTAATCCTGACATGCTACACCAGATGAGCAACCTGTACTCTTGGGTCCAGTCTCACTCTTGCTGATGGAACAATTTTCCCCCCATTTCACTGATTCCCATCTCACAGCAAAACTGAAGGCAACGGAACTATTTCTCTGAAAAGGATCATGCACAGAACCAAGGGTTTGTTCAATGGCTAAACATAAACTTTTTTTTTTCAAGTGTCTCAGATATATAAAAATGTAGGGGACTTTAAAATCAAATAGGAAGCAGATTTTTTTTTTTTCCCCCTGTGCTGATGGTGTTGATTAGAGCAGAGGAAATGGAGATCACCATTGGAATGCATGGGAAAAGCCAGGCTTCCAGAATAGTATGATAAGTTGCACTAGGTATTAAAAAAAATTAATAAAAATTGGTCAGCTTCATGCAGTGGTTAAAAGAGCAGAATTTATCTCCTGACTTAGCAAGTGGTGGCAGAAAATGAGGAATATATGACCAATCAGCATACATAGAAACTTTACGGCAAAGGAAATAAAATGTAAGTCTGGAAGAAAAGAAACACAGTATTGCCACTCCTTTGCTTTTGCCATCAGACACAATAAATGATGAACATGGGAGTTTGTCTCTCTTTCTCTTGAGAGCACATGGTTAGGATACAGGAGATACTAACTAGGCCCAGCAGTGACTCCTTACTATAATCAATTCATTGTGTCTTGGTCCATTACCACTAAAAGACTTTTTCCACCCTTCACGCAGCGCCAGGAGTAAAGACCGTGTTCCCATTACAGTCGGTGGCAAAATGCTTCCTTTTTAAAATGGGGAAATCGGTTTGGGTCCTGTGTCTGCTGTGCGTATTGTAGCAGATAGCTCATGCATGCTCAGATATCTGGGCTTGCTAACACAGCCAGTATTTGCATAGCAGACTGCATTACAACATCTACATGAGATGTCTTGATTACAAAAAAAAAAACCCGGATTGCTTAATTGTTTCACTCTATGGATTGCAATCGTGTGGTATTGAACACTGAGGCACTAAATGTATATTTGGAGCAATGCTACGAAGAGGAAAGCATTATTACTCCATGTAGCAGATGAAAAAAACAAATGGAGGCCATTGGGTTGGATCTGCAAAGGACATTCTTCAGTGAGGAACGCATTCAATTGGGATAGCTGACAACTGTGGACCAGTCCCTTTCTGGAGTGACAACCTGATACAAACTAGTGAGGCTTGCAGACAACCAGGGATGAAAAGACCACCTTCCCCAGTTATACCCAGCTAAGCTTCTAGCCCACTTATTCTTGTAGATGTCAAGTTTGAACATCATTACTCACTGATCTGGATTGTGGACAGAGTATTTATCACCCGGTCAATCACCACAGGGATCAGTAAGGACTGTCTACATTAAGTAAAGCAATATGCAGAGGACTACATATATATTTTTAGGAGAGATGTGCAAAAAACAGACAATGCAGCATGACAAACTGCCATTTCTGCATCTTTCCTCTCATTTTAAATGGAAGCGTCAACCTTTCTGAAATCGAGAGTTGCAAACTACAGAATATAAATCAAGAAGAAAAGATTTTGAAATAGCAGTACCGTTAATTTCAATACTTCTTTTTAACTTAAAACAATCTTCTCAGCATTTCTCCTACCAAATTCTTTCATTCATTTTAATGAATCCATCTCAAGTGATTCAGTGGGGTCACCCCTGTTGCTAAAATGCATATAGCGTTCTGGTGGATTATCTCATGGCAGTCAGAGTTAAATGTATGGCATATTAATTCTCTTCTGCAGACCTGGTTTCCTGTCTAGGCTATATGTTCCTTATGGCATTCAGAGAGTTGTAACAACACTGATGACGTGACCGAACTAAGTCAAAAGAAAATTTTCATTGAACTAGAGGAAGAGTAAGGCAATCTCCAAGAACAAGTCTACAGGACAGACTGTAGATCTAAGTTAAAATTCCTAACAAGATTGCAGCTTAATGTTTCAATTAGCTCAGGTCAAATATTATAATTAAAATTAAAATGCTTGAATGCAAAATATTTTGGCATAAGAAAAATTTCTCTAAAAGTTTCCTAAATGAAATTTCATGTTTGCAAGACAGTGGATTGTTCAACAGAAAAGTATATTGTTGGCCATTTCCAGACACATTTTTAATATGAGGTATGTTCTTTCCTTTTCCCTTTACAGTATAATGATTGGCTACTACAGAAGATGCAGATTAATTGTAATATGGATAATAAAAATTCTAATAACGATACATATATTTTTTAAAAAATCAAAAAGCCAAAATAACTGCATTTTCACACTTATCAAAATCACCCTGTGGATTGCCTGAAAACTTGTTTCCATCAATATCTCTGTGATTTCACATGTCACAGTCTTTCTGCCAATATTATCATGGCTGGTAACGGCCTCTACAAACACTAGCCCTTCCAACTTCATCCAAGACGCTAATTATTCTGACCTTAGAACTATTGTCTTATGCTATTCAGAAAGTTAAATTCTACATTATACAAAATACAGTATTTCTAGGTGGGTTTTATTCCTGTATGTCTTGTTAATAAATCTTCCTTCAGTGTGATTCCATAGTACCAGTATACCTGTTTTTAAAGAGGACTGCTAAGGTAGTTCTCCATTATCATGCAGATTTTTCAGAATCTTAAATTGTATTTATCCATAGTTTCACATGGATTTATTTACTATTTGCAAAAATGCAATCTGAATATTAACTAATCCATCCTCTGGCTGGGAATTAACTTGTCTTATCTCAGTTTTTCATATTTGGAAAAACATACAAAAGGACTAATATAAGAAATGGGGAACATTAGATGAAATTCATAGGGGCTTGGTATAATGAATTAGAAAAGCATATTGGCTATGTCAACTTTAAAGTGATTCCAAAGCCCAGGCTCAGAGGTGATCTATAGTGCAGGTCTCTGAGTTTTACCCACAGCAGGAGTACAACCCAAGCCTGAGATATCTGCTCCATTTTCAGGTCTGAAGTCTAGTTCATTCACACTCCTCACCTAGTTCCTCAAACTACTTAGTTCCTTTTAGAAATGAGTAAAGTCCTTGATAACAGAAGTATAGAAAATACTTCAGTAACTTTTACAAACACTGAGCAGCATACCAAGCAATAACAAATTAAAGAAAGGTTAGGAACATTCCTAAAATATAACTTACACATTGTTTTTTTTTCCAGAGAAACAGCACATAATGAAGAAAATATCTGATTTACTGATTACTTCCCAAAAATGTTTTACCCTGGTAGAAAATCCTGCCAATGGAATAGCAAGTAGCTTAATTTAATTGTGCAAAAATGAACTGATGGAGAATAAAGGGTAAAGTTAGAATGCTAACTCATGAAAACATGTGCGCCTCAACGGTAAGGGTTTTTTTTAATCTTTCCATCATAATTTCCTTCTTCTCATGCTTCAAAATCTGACTTCAAAAGGGAAAACAGGCCACGCTTTGGGAGTGGGACACTGACGTAGCGTAGCCCTGACGTCCTGCTCGCAGCAAGGCACCACGCAGAAGGGGATATAACCGCCAGGTGGGTGGAACAGTGTCCCACCAAGTCAAGGTCAAACCTTCCACTGACTGCAATGGGGTTACCCTTCCTATTGCTCACTGCCCTATTCAATAAGAAAATATGCCTCCTCCTCTAAGAGGAAACAGATTCCCTTCAGGATCAGTAGTTTTAAGATGATATAAAAACGGATATGTTTGTAATTATTTGGCTTGAACTGTACACTGAGGACTAATAAACAATTACTAGCCTGGCTTAACAGTTTTCTAAAACACTAAAATAGGTTCTGAAGAATCGTAGGTTACCCGGGGAAACCTGACTATATAATTCACTGGGAAGTGTACAATTTCTTCGGTTTCAAGTTTGAAAACAAAGCAAAACAAAGATTTGTCATGTTTCATATTTCCAAACCAATATGCCTACACTCATGTGGTTTCCATCTTAGGCAGAGTGTAAAGAGGAAGTAAAATGTCAAGTTGTTTATTTCTGTGCAATTTTCTTATCTCAAAATAACACAGAGTTTGCTAAATCTGATCTGTCTTTAATAATAGTCAGAGGAATTCCTTTGCTGGGCTCTCTCGCCTTTACAGAAATCTTATGATCTGGAAGTAGAGGAGTTAAATTTCTTTTGACAATTTTGTCAAAACCAAAAATGTCATCTGAAACAGCAGCCTTGTTTTCTAAGGAAATAAAGAAATTGGTTTCCTTTAGTTCAGTCTGTATATCACCTCTTCTTATTCTTTTCTCCTTTTTTATATTATTTCACTGCAGATGAAAAAGAAAGGCAAAGACATCCAAAGGACACCTGGAAATTGACTCTTCATGATCACAAGCTTTCACTTAACAGTGTGAGAGGAATGAATATGCTTAAATCAGCAAATTGTTCTTTACCTCCACAGAATAATCTTCATTGTCAAGCATGTGATCAAAGTTCCCTGTCTAAAAGTTGAGAAACCAAGGTTTTCATTAGACACCTTAGGCCTGATTTCAAAGTATAAGTGATTCAGCTACATCTTTCTTTTTGAAAATAAATATATTTTTCAGCATCTAAGCCAGTGCTTCTGCTTCATGCCCTTTCTAACTGTCCATTTCAGAGATTAATGAAATGAATGAATATGGAAAAGTTCTCCATGCTTCGGTATCCTTTATTCTAAAATCATACTGCAGATAAAAATCATACCACATTCATGAAAAAGACCATTTTCAAACATATCTAATCCCAATTTGATATATTTATATGTTCTTGTGTGTCAACACTACATGTATTTTCAAATGCACGTAGAAGTACCCACTTCCCCATTCCTCTAGACTCAGTAGGAGAGATTTAGTTGCAGCGGCACGGAGACACAGCAGTCCCAGGGAAATATGAAAAGATAAGTGTTCCCTCCACCGTTCCATTCTGCTCCCAGATCCCCCATCCAAGGCACTCTACCCATCTCATGCTTATCAACAAGGACAGGAATACATATCTCTGCCTCTCCCTGCAATCATCTTCGAACCTAAGGGTAACGTTTCCTTTCTGACTGTTACATAGAGTAGCCTCAGATTACAATAAAAAACAGCAGCATGAGACTGCACAGCTTATTGTCTCTCTTGTACTGCCAGACATATCCCTTCCCACTGAACATAACTCCCTCAGAGCCATCAGCAGCTGGTCTCTTATGGTTGCTTCACACACTTGTTTTACAGTGCAGGATACGCCAAACTGTGATTCAGGACATGGTGGGTCTAGTCAGGTACTGGTTTGTGAGATCAGATCAAATTCAAAGTATCAGGTCACTCTTCATGTATTCACCCCACTGCCATGTTTTGGTTTGTTTTTTTTTTTTTTTCCCCTTAATGAGAGTTAAGGAATTAAACAGAAAACATTGTGGTTTTAGTCAGATTATAGCTGCCCAACAGCAGCTATACCACTGTACATACAAGAGTCTAGAACTGCTGACTAATAGAGAGAAGAGGAGTAAACCCTCCTGAGATAGATGGAAATAAATATAAAACTGCAGGGTGAAATTAAAACTTCATAGACCATCACAGACTTTCTGGTTTTTTAATATTTTTTTACACTCTTATGATTCTTGGAGAAGCATAATTAAATGATTCAGGATTGTTTTCTTTGCAGAAAAGAGTTGAACACAAATGTTGGTGCTCACATTTAGTGTCATCTAACATCTTGTCCAAAGATATGGAATCTGTCTAGATCACTGATTTCTTTAAACACATTCACAGCCAACAAGAACATCTTAGATTAAATACATATCTAGATTTCCTTCTCCTCTTTTTCTTTATCTGTAGGGCTAACAAAGTGAGAGTGCCTCCCCTTGCAAACATGGGATATACTTTGATATCTGAAGACCAAATTATCCACTTGGTTCCTACAGGTTGAGACTGAAAACTTGTGATGTTGACAAATCAATTTCTGCAAACCACCCACAACCATCTTTCCCATATGTTTGTGTTGTCATCCCTCACATATGGGCTAAACTCTTCCCGGTGCATACAGGCAAATGAGGCACAAAAAATAAAAACAAAACCAAAAAAACCACCATAGTGAAATGCTTTTAACCTTTATTTAGCTACTTAATAGTTAAGCAACTAGTTTAGACTAGACAACCAGGCTCCCTCAGTATCAATGGCTGTGGAGACAGGCACCTGCAGGGGGTGATTCATCTTCTTCAAAGATAGGGGTCTAAAATAGGACTTATGAGCTGCCTTCTGGAGGTGCCTATCTCTCACCATTGACTACAGAGGGAGCCTAGATGACTAGCTGAGATTAGATGCCTAATTTTTAGGCAGATAAACTATCTTGCCTGAGGTTACATGAGAAATTTGTGGCAGAACTAGGATTTGAACCCACACGTTCTGCATATAGCTGGTAACAAATTATTTAGTCAAATCCACCACTTTTATTACAAAGGTATTGCATGTACAAAACAGGCTATTAGACAAAAGACACACACACAGATAAAAAAAAATATCTAATAAATTGATGATTAGTCACCAAACTTCCACATACCTGTGTATATGAAAGATCTAGTTTAATGCCTAAAATAGGCAATAAAAGATTTTTCCCTGTGGTCTGCCACTTTCCCAATGAGTGTCCAAACCATAGCTATTCTGAGGGATCTTCTGAGAATTCTGCACTATAGCTTGAATAATTTACTATTTATCAAGGTGGCAAGAGAGACAGATACGTCAACATTCAAAAATACAGTAACAATTTTTTAGGGAAAAATTACATGGAAAATGTCTAAGTTCTTGCTGACCAAAAAAGCCTTCCCAGTGAAATAGTACCTTTTCAGATTAAACAAACTCAGAAACATCCAGCTACTTCAGAAGGAACCACTTTGCACACAATTGATACTCCACCCAAATTTCTCATGGTTTTTGCCAACAGAGGATGCAAGATATTACACTGAGAAACCAAGACCGAATGGAAAGATGGCCACATTTGTCTGACATGCTTAGATTGAATTCCTATGGTTTGAAGAATTCAGTAGAATCTGCAGGGATTAGTATAAACACAACCAGGCATACTCCAAACCCAACTGGGTTGTGGGCAAATAGCCAGACACCGAAACATTTGTTCATGTAAGCTGAAATCTTATGTAAAAACAACTGAATAGTTGCATTTGTCAAATACTTACGTCACCAAGGAAATATATATTTTATACCAGTTGTATATATTCTGTTTTCTACATTTCTACATTTTGTTTCTCAGCTAGTTTTCTCATCTGATCAAAACATGCTGCTCTCTTGGAGAATGAAATATGTGATAAAATGGTTCAGTTTATAATTCTAATGACTCCACGATATTTTTACTTCTTAAATATCTTCCTTGACTGTGTGTAACTCAAAAAATAGGTTCATTGTTCTCTTCTCAGATTCAAAGAAATTAAAAAATACTGAGAATATACTGAGATATACTTCAGCCTAAAAGTTAATTTGAATGGAAACTTACAACTCCCTCAGAACAAATTTTTGCAGATTGAAATAGCATTCTCATATGTAACCAGAATTTTATGATTTTTGTCATGAAGCAATACAGGTCTTTTGTGATATATTAATAGAATATTAATAGAAATATTGCAGAACTTTGAATAATTCACTTTAGTGGAGACTTTGACCTTTTGATATTTTTCTGCTCTATTTTGAGATACTCTCTAACCTGGCACTGGCTCTATATTCCAAAAGAAAAAAAATCCAAACAGCTAAACAAAACAAAGCACAAAAAAAATCCAAACAAAAAACACCCCTCAAAAAAAAATCCCAATGTACAAGCATACAAAATTGTTATTTTGGAAATCATCACACTAGGATCTGACAAAATACTTTGAAAGTGGGTAATGCAAACCGTCTGCTCTCAGAGTCCAGTCCACTCCAATTTGAGGTCATGTCCTAAATGCTATAAAATCCATTTGATACCTTTTCCACAGTATAAACATTTTCTAACCACTCTGATATACTTCAGGGGTTCCCAAAATACCAAAAGTATTTATTTAGTTCCTGTAAAACAAAAGGAATCTTGTCAAAAGATTAGGGAACTGGTTGGGAAGGGAAGGGCAAGGAAAGGAAGGAAGAAAGAAAGAAGAGAAGGAAGGAAGAAAAGCGAGGAAAATTTAAAAAAAAAAAAAAAGAAGAAAAAAGAAGGCAGAAAAGAAAAGAGGAAGAAAAGAAAAATTAAGAAAAAGGAAGTAGAGTTGTTCAAGTTCTTTGTGAAATGCTGCCATCTATGGAGTTTCAGTCGATATTGCTGTCTACAGGGATGTCGAGGGAAACCACAGGGCTGATTACCTCACAACGTGGTTGGTTCACTAAATGAAGCAGAGTTTTTTGGGCAATAAACAGGAATACAAATTATAGCTTTGACTATAACATTAAGTTGGCACTAGCTTCTACCACAACTATTTCTTGGATGTATAGGCAGCGCTGGTAATCCACTGCAACATTTGATCGAGGCTTTCTGGTGTTTTCTTGGGGGGTGTATTCATTTCGGTGGGTTGTGTTGCCCTGTTTTCATTTGCACTGGTTTCCTAAATTTCAGGGCACAAATCCTTCATGTCATTCCCCGTGTACCTATCCCCAACCGTACTACTGCCTGCATTCTCAAAATGGCCAAATAAATAAGCAACTAATTACAATTATGTCATTTCAGCTCTATTACCCCTAAAAAATTAAGGTATTTGAAGCTTCAAAAATATTATACATGCATACATCACTCCTCCTTCCTTAGCATTTCTGCTAATGATAAGGCAGGAGCTTCACCTGTGTATAATACAAGCAGACAGAAAGATGACAATTTTTAAGAGACAGAAACATCAGAAGTATTTGTCACCTATAACAAATAATAACCATTTTAAAAAAAAACCCAAACAACCAGCAGTTTGGAAGCTGTTCAGATCTTCAGGAACAAACAGTACCACAAAGATCCAGAAATGTTTTTATCATGCTCACTAGAGTACCAAGTGCAGATGTAAAGCAGGGGATGTTTTCTTTACTTAGACTGTGATTAAGTGACATACTTAATCATTAAGGTAGGCATAAAGCACAAACAGCAGTCATTTTAGGGCTAATAAAAATCTGGATCTCCAAAGCTAACTTGTATGTAGAGGCTGGGATGTAAAGACAGGAGAAAAATAGTATATAGGATTTCTGAAAGATGTCTCTTCTAGACACCACTGCTCTGGTCTGTTTTCAAAAATCATCCCTCCATTACCACAGCCTTTCCTTGCCGCCAGCTCCTGGTCGTGAAATATCTCCTGCCTTCTCATGGCAGGAAAGGTGTGGTGGGAGTAACCCTCATTCATGCCTGCTCTGAAAGATGGGGCCAGCTCAGCTCTCAGCCATGAGGATCAGCCATATTTAAGAGAAGTACGTCAATGGAATGAAAATAACATCAGCCCTATACTCCCTGACAAACAGCAGCAACATACCTAGCAAAATAGTCGCTTTCACATTCTCTTACTCTACCCAAAGAGCTCAGTGTCGGTAAATCTTTATTATCCTAACAACGAGTAAAGCTACCTGCAGGAAAACTATTGCCTCTCCCACTTTCACTCCCTCCAGTCCGTCACTTTTGCAAGCGTTTCTCATCTTTATACACCGTATTGACTTCAGAGGGTGGCACTTGCCTAGCAAGCTGCGACAGAATAATCATCCCTTGAGCGTAAGCATCAATGGACCAAGTTACTAAACACCTCTCCCCTCTGCGAGTCATTCAACAGGAAGATGTTGAAATCAGTGGAGCTGCATTAACAATGAATTGCGTTATAAGTAAAATAGGACTTTAAGTGAAGTTAAAATTTAGCTCCTAGAGAAACCTCTGCAGAGGTCAAAGATGAGACGCTTCTGGAGAGCGCCCAGAGGCAAGGGTTGTTTTAAGAAATTCATCCTCCCCTGTTTGACTTCCAACTCCCAAACACATACCCAGCCCCTTTTCTTAAGAGGGGGGACAGTGGCCAAAGGTCTATTAGCAGCAGCAGCAGCCAGCCTCCAAATGCTTCATTGCACAGCTGGCGAGGCAGCCAGATCTACCTGTAGTGCTTAATAAGGAGCGGCAGCTCTGCTTGTTTGGCTTTTGGTCATCGAAATTCTAAAAGATGGGCCTTCTGGGTTTTCCTATTTGCCAGCTCAAAACATAATCGTGTGACAATAACCTCTTACTGCTTTTGGAATTATCTTGTTTCCGTTTAATTCAAACTCGTCTAAACAACATCGGCTCAGACAACGCTGCCTGCGTTGCAGTAAGTGTTTCGTCAGGAGGCTTGGAAGAGGCCCAGTTCGTTGCACGTCCCTAAAGGAACAGCTTTCTCACAGCGTCCCAGCACAGAGGCAACGCTGGCGTGCGGGGCTACAGCCGCGGCGCAAGGATGGAGGGCAGCGCTGCCAGCCTCTGCGCGTGCTCTGGGGAAGGGCCACGAGCCCTGGGGCTCTGTGGCTGTTGGACTGAAGGCCATGCCGAGTGAGAGGGTCTCCAATCCCGCTCCCATCTACCGCACGCTGAAATGACAGCAAACAGGCGGACAGCACGCGTTGCAGTCGCTGGAAGAGGACAGGGAGTGAGGCAGTGGTCTCTTTTGCTGAGACGCCGGATCAGTTCAGGTTTATGGCTGGGTTCATAAGCACAACTGATTGAATGTAGCTGAGACTCTACTTGTGAATACTCAGCCATAATTACCACCTCCATTATTCTCTGCCAAGCTAAAATCAACCCCTGTGCTGAGGGGTATGGACCATATACCCACCATACATTGCCATGAAGGTGCAGAGGCCACGTCCTCACCCACCACCCTGAAATGGAATGTCACCTGTGATAATCTGTTTAAATAATATTGGCAGGGAGAGAGGGAGGAACAGGTCCCATTGCACTCACCAGCAAATAGGGATATCTGCTCACGAACAAGAACATGCACTACTCGTGTTGCACTATTCATCACTTGCTGCATTAATTATTTGGCTTTTTCAAGATTTTCTGTCAGCGGAGCAGACAGCCAGAACAAACTGTTACTGAGGAAACCAATCACCACAAACGAGGCAGACTGAACAGATCACCAAAACCTTGCAGGTCAGGAGAAAGCATCTCAATATCTGTTGAATACTTGTAGATAATGAATCATGGATCGCTATTATCTCACCAAGGAGAAAAATACCATATTTATCAGGTAATGCAGTCAGAACGTCATTTGGCCACCCTGATGAATTTATGACACACGCCTTTAATGAAATACACCCTTCCCACACCCTGTTTCCCCTGTACTGCAGAAGGAATACCATTGCCTAGCTTTGCTGGACAGATTCAGGTTTGCATTTGTACGTAAGTGGGGTTTCTCAGCTGACAAATCTCACTCAGTTGCTGAGGATAACTCCACATTTCCAGCCTGAACCAGTGAAGTTCTCGCTGCTGAAGGTACTGTACGCTACAGTATATGTCTTACTCGAGAATTCAGATGTCACCCACCTGCCATTAGGTACAATGCACACCTTTTTATAGCCAGCGCAGCTGCCTGGAAGGCAGAATAAGAGATGAATAACCATTTCCTAGCCCATTCTATTCAGCTGTGAGTCTTCTACATTGCTGAACTGCTTCAGATATTGAGATAGAATAACTAAGACTGGATCATATATATGAGATGGCATCAAGCGGAAATACTAAGTAGTAGCATACGTGAATAAAAAGTGATTACAATAAGTAGGAGTCAAATAAATTAATATTTTGCCTTAGATAGGATTCTTTATGTTTGGTAACTATTGCTTGTGCTGATGATATAACACATGCTGACACCAAATATCAATTCTAGGTAAATCCAATTAAGCCCAGAAGCAAAACAGCTGGATTAGCAGTTCACTGCATAAATTATTTTTCTTCCATTTACTTTGTCTTTTTGCAAATGAGCCTTTTAACATAAAAAAATTTAGCACTGAAGTTCCCCTTTGCTTATTAATCCCAGAAGCCTAAAATGAAGAAGAAAAAAATATATTTCCTTTGTTGTGTGCATATGCTGTTCAGCTCCCTTTTGTAGTCACCCCAGATTGTTGGTAGCTTTCCTTCTTTTTCAAATAAGTCACTCACACTGCACTTGCTATGGCATCAGAACAAGAAACTTGTTTTTTGTTTTACGTTGTGGTTTTTTTTTTTTAATTTACAGATGATATAATAATGCATAATTATTTTATATCTATCTCTATTTCCTGATACTACATGAAATGAATATAAAATTGGTAATGCTGGAGTTCAACATGCTCACCACTGCTTTAATTTAGTTAGAACAACATAAACTACACAGGAATTGTTTTGTTTTATCTCCTTTTTTTTTTTTACTGTTTTTCTTCATTGTATGGCTGCCAGCATAAAAGGCAATGTAGAGATTGGTAATCAATACATACTACTCCTGTAGATACGCAAATAATCACAAATTGTAATCATTGATTGATTTTCAGCATTCTGATAGTGACACATGGGGTGGAAGGGACTCTGATCTCAATTGTGCTAGGGGAAATCTAGAGCAGTGATTCACAGCTGGAACTGTAATAAAGACTGCCTCAGAAATGCATCATTTCAGTCAATGAAACAAGTAACGTATCGTCGGTGAAAATGACTTTTCCCTTCTGCACATGATCAGGGTTGACAACAGCCAATGTGCAAGCAACAAAGCCATGCTTAAGCCTCCAAGGTTGAATACAACCAGCCCCGAAGGTGGGAGAAGGTGGTGACAAATACTGCAAGGTGCCTGAACAGCAGGGCACAGTTCATGTCTTGCCCCAGGGCCCGTACCGAACACATCGGTCCGAACATTATCCCCCACATACATTCCTCCTTCCATTCCCCCAGAAACATATCGGTTTGAGACTCCCTTCCCTCCAAATCCAAATTTTCCCAAAGACCTTTCACATCATGCGTGCACAGGAACCTAATGCCCAGCTTTCCTAGTGAACAGGTCACACACGGGTATCTGCAAGCATCACCCAGCCCCTAGGGTCACAGTCCAGACAAAAGGTGCCCATGTACCAGCTGTCAGACTAGCAGTCAGTTCACAATCCAGAAAACTATATCTATATATATATATATCTCCATGCATTTATACTAAAAAAATGCTGAATATAAGAAGGCTAAATTACTCCTACTAGTGTGAGATGATTTTTTAAAATTTTATTTCTAACATTCATCTTTATACACATTAAGGACCTTTAAAGAAAAAATATCAGTCCTTTTTCCTTAACTGGAGCTGGAGAAGATGAAATATTTTGGCTTTGTTACAAATGCAGGGGTATTTGAGGTTAAAAAATGAGATCTACTGTTATACATGCTGAAAAGGAGAGGGTAGCCTTACAGTGTGTTTCTCTTATTCTCCAGTAGTAGAAAAACAATTCTCTTTCCTAGTTTTGCTTATGTAAAATACTTTCCATATAAAGGACTGATACTGCTTCCACCGGCATAAGCAGTAGCTTTGACGTGGACTTCCGTGGGGGCAGGCGCAGGGCCAGAGTAATAACAGATCATGTTTTGGAAAAAGGTATTTTCTTGTGCAGATGTAATTCTGGAGAGGTAGCACCTTTATCTTCAATTATTTTTTTTTTTCCTGACAAAGAGAGTGAAGACATGGAGCACACAAAGTGGCTATGATGATGCACAGAAGTGTTTGGCATAAAATGGCACACGAGTCTTAACTGTTTTGGAAATCAAAGACAAATGAAGAGCCATGAATTCTGACAGGAAAACTTCTGTACCTGATGTGCTTCACCAGTGCTCTTGAATTTCCAAGCCAGTCATTTACCTGCTTGCAAGTGACTAATGCAAATCCTTTCCTTTCAAAAAACACATGGAAAAAGTACTTATCAGTCATAAAAAAAAGAAATGCCATTATTTGAAAAAATGGAGAAGGGGGAGAGGAGAAGGAAAAATGGATCACAAACTGAAGTAAATTTTTTCTCCTAGGTAAGTGGCATTAGCATTTTGTATGCACAAAAAGGTGGGATTTGGTTATGTGCACATTCATATCTGATTCATTAATTTACACACAAGAATAAATTTCACCTTTTGTCACTGCCTGTGTTGGTAAAAAATTAGGAAATTTCACCTTGTATCAATTATAAATAGCTATGAAAACAGCAGCTGCCAGTCTCAACTAAATTAAACTTTGCAGGGAGAGAAGCCTTCTGCTTTTTTCATAAGCCATATAATATTCTTGAGGAGATCAGGTCCTGCAGAGCTGCCACTGCCTTGCGGGGGCATCGGCCACATCAGGGTGGGTGGCAGGTCTGTGCAAGACCTACTCTGATGCCTCTGTGGGCCATTGGTTCTGCAGTTGGTAGCAAACGCAGACAGATTCATTCTTTGAAACAGGATTAGATGAGTAAAATTACAGTTGGACATGCATCAAATTATTATTACGATTTTTTTCTCAGAAAAAAAAAGAAGTTTCAATTTGCGGATGAAGAATGACTTGTTATTGAAAGAATTGGACTGGAAAGTTGGGCAAATGGCAATGTATGGGAAAAGGTTAGGGATATAGAGAGGTATCTGGAAGCAGTGTGGTACACTAGGGAGATACACTCAAATTTTTCATCTTGAACCCTGAACCAAATAATTAATTTTGTATTATCCATATGAGATTGCACATCTTCATGACACGTTAAAAACCAGAGCTTAATCTGGCTAAGACACTTTCAGTAATCATTTAAAGTTTTCTCTTTCTAAAAAAGTTCCTAAAGAGTTTTCAATATTTATTTTTCATTTCTTTCCTTGTATATCGAAAACATTCATCTTTTACCACTGAAGTTCCTGATTCATAGATGAAATCAGATTCTGTGATGGTGCATGGACTAAAGACAGCCCTGCTGGGCGTGTTCTGGTGACTGCATGCTTACCTGGTGGATCTCCATCCTGAACTGGGCATTGATACAGTGAGAGTATCTGAATGTGTGTGTATTTAAACTGTCATTATCCTACACCATTCGTTACCATAGTAAGTGATGACCTAAAGAAGCCTCTCATCACATAATGCCACTAATTTTGTTACCACCTGTGTAACTTCACTGTCTAGCCTCAAAGGAAATGAACTAAATTTTGCCAGTTAATACCCCTCAAATTTTCTCTAACAACAAGATTACTTCTAGAAAGCTATGCTCAAGAAAAGGGGGCTAAAAATGTTTAATTTTCAATGAAAAAGCACCCAACTATGTATTCATGAGGCCTCAAAGCATAACTAGAAGCAATGGATCAGGTATTTCCCTAGTATTTGTGTACTCATGATACAGGTATCGGAAGAAAATCATAAAGCTAGCAAATGCTTCCCAGTATCTTTCATAAAATATCAGAAAAAAAAATTAAAGTCTCTTCACTTAAGACACAAATGTGCAAGAAGCTATTTGGGGAAATGTGGTACTGTGCAGTGCCAGATGATGCTAATAACAATAATACTACTAAACTGTGAATCTTATAAGAAGCGTGATCTGGCAACTGAAAACCAGACATAGACAAAGCCATTTTTTCTTGCAACGGTTGCAAAGAGCTGCAATCTGAGAGGCGGTTGTCAGTGTTCAATGTTTTTCTGTTCTTCTGTGCTCGGCTCCACTACAGTCAATATACACACGACTGTAAGTTGTACCAATGTACGACGCTGAAGTATGGTACTGAACAAGGATCTCAGATGCAGATGCAGACATATTCTTTTTCACCACCATCCCTTCCAAACACTCAAAATATTTAGACTGCAAATTAGCCAGCGCTGTGGGTGCATTTCACCTACAAGAACTATGAATTTTCTTCAATGTGGGCTCCAACATAGCACTTCTCAGTTTTTACAGTCTTCAAAAGAGACCCTCTCCTTGAAGAATGAGGCATTTATTTCGTAGCTGTGATTTAGCCCATCATGAAATATATATCCCTATGGTTTCCTGTCTCAGTTTCTTAAGAATACTCCTACTTTAAGCTGCATTAGCCACTCATTTTTATATTTCAATAAATCTTAAATGGATAACAGCTGGTGATCTTTGATTTATTTTAAAACATCTTCTTGACTACTTTCTGAATGTGTGAGTACTTGATGCTTTTTCAGCTGGGGTTGGTAACTATTACTTCACTCAGAGATCATTAAGGGACAGATATTTTTGTCTCCAGATCCATCACTTCAAGTGGAATGGAGCTTTTTTGGATCCGCATGGCAAATTTAGATGGGGTTGTGCAAATTGCTAACTATGCTAACCAGAACAGGTGACAATCAGAAGACGGTTGCTGGTAATGAATGTATGCTACCAATACTCAATCCCTTTTTTCCTCCTTACCAGCATCTGAAACAATGCTTGACTACCTCACCACCAAACCTTACTCAATCATGCCTGTAGCCACTTCTGCACTGTCATACACCATGCCTGAATGGAGGAATCTTAACGAGAACATTAATAACATTTCCAGTTTTTTATACTCTGAACTAATTTGTCCGTCCACAGCACTGTTTTTTGTTCCACCAAAGAAGCCTAGATCACTCTCTAGCTGAAATCTACTTTATTCTCACTCTTCAGTTTCAATGATTACTCCTAGAAACATATAATCAGTTCAGATTAACTGTTCAGATTAGCACTAGATACTTAGTAACAGCATGACATTAACCATTGGTTCCCTCCTAATAGCATGACTCTTCCTCCTTCAGTATGCAAAACTATTCTTCAAACCTCCCCCTCTGCCATACATTAAATGCTTTTGTATTTCAGTTTTCAGTATAAGTCTATTAAGTTACATCTAATACATAAGAACGGAGGTATAGCAGGCTCTAACTGTGCAGTTTAGAAACTAAATCTTACTGAAAACTTCGTTCATGTTAATTAGTCATGAAAAATATTTTCACTGGCAATGGTAAGTAATTGTAAAGCTACCTGCTGTTAATTAGAAGTTTGAACGTTCATTTATCACACACATCAAGAAACAGCCAGCAGATATTCTAACTCATAATTCTGAAAATATATTGCAACGGACTTTTTATTTATAGTATGTAAACAAAAAATCTGTATTTGACTGCTAGACAAAATGCTAAGTAGCACTTCTTTCTATTTAAATAAAATTGGCAGTGCATGATTAAATTGAATTTTCTCCAACTCTCACTTGCTTAAATCAGAATACTTTCAAAACACCACCATAAGCTCATGAAATTTCAACAAAGATTTAAAAGGTGTGAGACACTAATGAAAATGCAGCTTGCCAGGTTTTTGTGTCATCAATACTACAACTCAATAGTGGAATATCATGAAGTACTTTTAATAGCAATTTAAACAAAACCACTTAAGGCCTTTTTTGAAAGTTGGTAACCTACAAAACCCACACTTCAAATAATTTACAAGGTCCCATCAATGTGCAACTAAGCACTAAAATATTATCATCATCATCATCAAAGTTATGTGACAGTGCCATGTCCCTGGTTCTTTAAGCTTGCTTTATGCATTAATATAATCTCGAGGTCTTAAATCAGCCGGGTTTAATGACTTGCTTTTCAAAGTCAAGTTACACAGTAAAGGCTAGAATTTCACTCATTGCATTGGATAGATATCTGGAGAAAAAGAACAGCTCAAATTACTGAGGTCATCAGAATCTGGCTCCATGTTAAAGTTTGGAAAAATGAAAAGGATCTTAATCAATTGCCTACATCATGCCGTTCCACAGCTAGCCTCCAAAAAACATATTGCAAAATAGTCAGAGAACGCGATTAACAAAAACCAGAAAAGGTCTTAGTGCTTTTAGGAAAATAGGAGAATAAAAGAAAGCTCTCTTTAGGAAGATTCAACAGAGTATGTAGAGTTTTCTGAGGTTGGTTTTTTTCAGTAGAAAAAGAAAGAAAGAATTCAAGCAAGAGTGGCTAAGTTTTCATTGCTTTATTAATAACCTTTCTTTACATTTTATTTATCTAGAACTATACTATTTTTATGCCCCAATGCCAAAAATTCTGGTTAGTAAAGTGCCAGATTCTTTTATTTGATTTTATTTGATTTCATTAGGGACCATCAGCCTAGCTGCTTAAGTGCCCGACTACTGTTTGCAGTTAAACATTCATTAGGGAATCCCCAGTGGGTTCATTCATTTCACTGAGGTCCAATTACAGTGCCACAAAAGCAGTTTTTGCAGCAATTAGCTGATTTTTCCTGTTTATGTTCTGTCTCTTTAGGAAGAGGACTATTTTGTGGAGGTCAGATTTTTAATTAGGCGCAATTTAGGGCCAATAAGAAAACTGATAATTTACTAAATGGCTGTGGTGGACTTAACTGCTCAGAGCAGAGGTAAATAACACAACAGGGACACCAGGAATAAGCTCTCCTGGTGTGCATAGCTCAGAGCCCTATAGTGTAAGGAATAGATTACATGTTAAATGGCTGTCAGGGCCCTCATTGCGTTGCCTGTATTGCCAATCGACCTAACCTCAAGAGCCACCACGTTATTAGCAATGGGTACAGGGAAACCAGGCTGGAAGAGGACCTGCAGAGAGCTGTTGGCTTCAGGTAGCTGAAGAGAGATCTCAGAGTGAAAGAAAACAGCAAAAACCTAGGTGATACTTCCTGAAGATTTGGCAGCACTGTTCTCAACTGCTGCATCCTGTGAAGCCAACGATATGCAAGGGTGTGTGAGAAGTCCTCACAGTCTCTACAGTATGTTTTTATCATAATGGATTACCACGTGACAGCTTGTATTACTGCAAAGGCCTATGCTTTCTGCCCTTAAACGAGGCGTTACATTTTCTAAGCAATGTGTGCAAGCTGCCTTACACCTTAGGAAACTAAGAACTGTGATAGTTGATAAACAGTACACATATAGAGGAAGACCTTAATCTTATGATCTCTTCTGAAAGAGTCTAAGCAGACTTACCACCTCAAAATTTTCTCACCTAAAGACCATGATATTTGAATTTCAGATATCATATCACAACAAAATTTCTGAAGAGACTCCCAGCTGGCTGAAAGGTTGCTCTCTTACAGGAAACAAGTAAGGAAAGGCCAGAAGGTCACTGCATTTTTCCTTCAACCTTTGACCCAGCACTCAATTGCAAAGTCGTAGCCAGACATGTAAAAAAGTAATACGGGCAGGAAGCGTAAGTTACTAGCATTGAAATTTCATTGCCAGCTACCATTTCTGGCAGCATTTATAAAAACACAACAAAGAGTAGAGCAGAAATTCCTGTACATTCTACTGGGAAGAAAAATGTTCAGTTAAGCCATAAATGTGCACAGAAAATATATGATGACTTTGTGTCTGAGTGCATGCAGAAATCTAACAACAGAATAATTTTGGAAAATCTGGTGTCTTGATTAAAACACACTCTACATCACAATTTTTATCCTACTCATGAAAACTCTTTACCCTTACATGCAGTCCACAACTAGGGCTACAGCTCTCAATTAAAAATAAAATAAAATTAAATTAAATTAAAACAACAACAACAACAAACCCTCTGGAGAAAACATAAGGTTTCAGAAATTTTAAAAACATTAAAATCTGTTATTAGGCAGTTATTCCCTTTCTAATTATTTAGATAGCCAAAAAAAGCATCACCTTTTTGTCAATTCATCACTTTTCCTTGCACATGGAAACAGGATTGTAAGATGCTGGCTAAAAAAAGAAATTTAACAGTCACATTTTGAAAACATAAACACAAATTTTCAGGTCAGTGGTGAACCAAAGAAGATCTCTGTAAGACAGTCTGAAAGGAATCTGTGCTACAGGTGTGTAGATGGTGACTCTATGGTCTAAATCACCTAACACAGTGTAAGTTCTGTTCAAACTTGCATTCTACTTTTGATGAAGGCTCTTAAGCCAATAAAGTAGCAGAATAATGGGAATGATATTTTGATTCTTTGGTATTACTCTTTTCATCTAGTTAAGCACGTGTAGGGTTGGGGAAGGTTCTTTTTTTACTAACAGGTTTTAAAATATTTTTCACTTTTTAGAGAAAGGTTTGGGGATTTCAAGCAAATGAACAACTTTTTTTCAATGTTATTGCAGGAATACAACACAACACACAACACACATTGCAACATTAACTCCTAATTACTTTGGAAACCAAATTTCATTTGGAGTCCAACTTGAGTTGCAAAGAACTCAGGATAGTAATTAATAACAATCAGCCACTGAAGTAACTTTGTATAAATAATGTGCTGAAGTATGTCCCAACAGGGCTAGTACAAACACATGGACTTCAGCATGAACTCAGTCAAACAAAAAAAAATAATTAAAAAATCTACTGAGTGACTGAATTTCCTACTTTTTCTGCTAGCTATTCCCTCGCTGTATTACCCATCATATCTCAAAGGCCAGGTTTGTTGTCATTAACACAATCAGAAATGCAATTTTCTTAATACAAGTCACATAAACAATGAGCTGATGGCAGGTAAGTGATAGGTGTCATCTACAGCAGGTAGTTCTGGTGGAAGGACAGATACAATTTAATGACAAGGAAGCATTACTATTACTGTGAGACTAACTTCCAAACACATGAGCTAAAGAGATATTTTCGTGTCTGAGAGGCATTTCAGCTCATGCTGTCAAATATCCTGTTGTTTCACCAGTTCACATCCCTCTGCATAGGAAGAATATTAGAGCAGCAGTTACTAGGGATAGAAATGAGCTGTTGGACCATAGGATCATAGGCCAGTTCAGGTTGGAAGGGACCAGACCCAACCTCCTGCTCAAAGCAGGGTCAGCCTCACTTACTTCATTCTCTTGTGAGAGAATATATGTACATAACATATATATGTATACTAATTACGGTTATTAAAAAGTTATGCAAGTTAATCCTGGCTTCTTAGGGAAATGAAGCTAATGGGATCACGCCCTCTGTTTTTATTTTCACGTGTCAGCCCATTTCAACCCATTTTGGCTCATTTTAGCTGAAGGCTTAAAGGTGAGAAGGCTTAAGGCAACCCAGACAGAGAAAAGGCGGTGTCATGAACAGCCCAGCTGTAAGAAAAGTTTCAAACAAAAATGACACCTTAGTAAAGCCAGCATAAACCAAATATCAAACACAAAGGCACAGAAAACCAGACCTCATATGTACTACTCACACTGTTTTCTTGCTTCCTTTTAAATGCACCATCTTTTCCTTAGATGCAGATAGAAAAGAGAAGGGCAGGCACAGAAAGGGTGAGCACTCAACATTTTCAATTTAACTAGAAGCCCAAAGCACTGGAAATCCCATGAGAAAGGGGATTTTTCTAGTATTTGCAGCTTTGTTAGACAACTTCAGGTGATCTCAATGAGGCCATCTATTTAAGGACCTTCTTGGGCCTCCAGACTTTCATATCAACTTACAAGTGAGTCTGGTGCTCAGTATACACTCAAGAGGCAGAAAAAGGGCTGCTTAACCAAAAGCTCCACTTCATCATCCAGCCCAGTGGAAACAAAACACCACTCCCTAAGACTTTAACCAGAGAGGGGCCAAATCCTGGAAAACAGCATTGAAATAATTAAATGGCCAAGTAGTTAGCCATTTTTTGGCAGGTATTTCTTCTGTGTTGTTGTACTACTTTTGAGGATTCCAGCACAACAGCATGGTCACAATCTGCCCTGTTGTGTTCACCTGTTCAGCTTTTTTCCTCAAACACAATTTTAAAGCCCATTAGGTGCCAATACTGCATACAGCTCCTATAAAAATTTCTTCAGAAAAGCGTTTAGGTAAGTTTAAAATTATATTTGCCAGATTCTTAAACCAGAATGCTGTTTGTGGTCATCTGATATTTAAAAACTAAATGAAAATGGGCAACTGCTATATTATTTTAACTGTATATCTCAAAACTGACTGCTAAGCATCCACATACCACAAGAGATGTACAACATATACATCTTTATTAGTAGTGTGTCAGCAACCTTGTAGAGAAATACAAGAGATGAAGAAATACAGAATCATTGTTAGCACAGTAACAGCCTTTGAAGGTTCTCCTGACTTCAAGCATCAGAGGCAAGCACAATCTTAATTAATAATGAATACTATAATCACATAAAATAACCTGGTACTTTGAGATACATTACAGGTCTTGTATTACTTGCTTCTATGTGCAGTGATGATGCTTTTGGACAGAACATTCTTATCTGTAAGAATTTGATGCTAGATGTGTACTGTTAGGCATTAAGAAATTTATTGAGAAGTAACAGTTTCTAATTATAGGACACCTGCAGAGCCAGAACATTTATCAGTTTTACTTGAAGTTTGTTTGCCACTGTGTTTTGCATGAAACAAATGAATGACAGAAAAAAGAAAATAATTTCCTTTCTTTTGCCTTCCTACTGTCATTGCATGAATGGCAGCTATTACATTCTTATTACTGATCTGCACATAAAAAAAAAAAAAAGATGGTCAAATATCCATGTACACTTGAGTAGCCAATTTGCAAATATGATTCATTTGTCTGATTTAATTTTCTAAAATTGCCAACTGACCTTAGTCCTCATTCTGGGCTAACAATCAGTATTTTTTTTTAATGAACCTGTTTTCAATAAAGGAAGAATTAAGGGGAAGGAACAGAAGGGAATTGAGAAAATTAACAGTTTAGCTGATCTGCTAAACTTTGAAACAAAGGAAAGAAGTACAGTCCAAGGTATAATAACCTTTAGACACACACAAGCCAGAGCAGTATTCTGCACCTGAACCATAAAACCACGTACTGAAAACTAACTTCAGTGCCAAGTTACATGCCACGGAACCATTCTGCATTTAATGAAATTTCATGGGATGTAAGTCAAACCAGAAATCTGACCTTGGTTTTAAGTTGAAACTGACAAAAAATTTAGCTGTAAAGAAGCACATCTGCTATTTAGTTCTGTGGTGTACTGTGCATTTATTTCATTATCATAACTATTATAATCATCACCTGGACTCTCATCCCAGTCCTTTTTTTGCTGATATTTTAATCTGTTGTTTCCAAACCTAAACATGACAATGATTTCATATTCACCAATATGAGGCAATTCAACATTCTTTATCTATAAAGTCTCCTCAGAAAAGACAGACAGGCCATAAAATTATCAAACAGCGTCTACATACCAGCAAACCTCAAGAGGTTATACTGTGCTCCATAGGAAATCCCAAGTGCAACAGAGTTGACAGAGGGAATCAAGTATTCAGGTGGCTTCAGAATAAAACCTTTATCTGAATATTGCCTTTAATGTTCATTGTTCACTGTAAGGAAACAGGAAGAGGAGTTACTTCCTCAACGGTCTACTTGCTCCCAAAGTAAGTTTTTGTCCACTGGAAGGACTGCTATTTTGTACAATTAGTACTCCGTTATTTTAACAGACAACAAAGCAGCAGTCACACAGACTGAATACATGAAAGAGTACCAACGGTGACATGTGAAAGTAATCCACTGCATCTTTCCTGTAAAACTTTTCTCAAATACAAATTCTCAACAGCAATAGAAGAGGATGAAAAGAAAAGCATATGTGTAATATGTCAAATTGCCTAGGAATTTCTTGTTCACTGGTAGTCTAGCAGACACGGTCCCAAAGTCCTCCGCACTTTCATATCATCCGTTGTGATAATATCTACTCTGTTGATCTGCTTTTAAAGCTAATGAAGACACTCCCGGCTGGAATGCCATGCATTAAATACTTTTACAGTGCTTAGCGTGCATGTTCAGTGTACATCATGTTGACCTTGGCACTGATATAACACACACATGCAGAATCTCCAGAAAGGCATTTTTAACAATAAGCTTATCCCAGAAGCACTTACACTGTACCCAAAAGAGTGTTTCTCCTTCCATCACTTGTAGCGATCTTCATCAACACATTGTGAGTCTGGGACGTGAGCTTCCAGAAGAGTAATAAAAGGGATGGACAACCATCAATATAACAGTGCTGTGCACTCTTCACCTCAAGCTGACATGACTAGGACCCAGAAAAGGCTCTCCTCCCTCTCTAATGTACCCAAACATACCTGAGTTACTGGAAATTATCAACCCTGAGCTCATACCTGTCACACACCTATTGTTGAGACCAAATGTGGAGGACTAACAGTTCTTTGGAGGACCTTTTTAAACACTGTCATCTTCATGAGATGTAACTCTTGGCATGACAGTTTCCATAAGAACAGCTAGCTATGCCAATACAGGCAAAGTCTTCCTTGCCCTCTTCCTCAAAGCAACATCACTGGTAACACCCATGCCTCTGGCAGGCCCTTGTCTCTTCTCAAGACCTCCCTTTCCTCTTTTAAACAAGTTTCCTTCTTCATTGCCAGTCCAGAGCCTCTCTCAGCTGAGAAAACTCAGGAAATAGTGGTGTCACCAGCTGGGGAGGTAGACTCCTCTGAAGTGAGGTGGAAGCACTATCTGCCAGCTCCTGGCTTCTAGCCAATTCTAGACATTACAGACATCAATACAATATTACTAGCTAGAAAATGGACTACTTGGGAGCGCTGCCCTGGAGTTTGTAAAACAATAGAATGGACCCAGCTAGTGAGGACTACAGCACTTGACGTCAGCTCTGCCACTGAACCTGGAAGGAGTAACTGTGCTTCCTTGCTTTTAAGCAGAGAACTGTTTTTCCTGCTCCAGGAGGAAGGGTAGGAGCAGTCATACAAAGGCACTGTGTTTATAACTAGATCATGTCTTTATGTTTTTCTTATAGTGAGAAGAATAATGTCCCCATTATAGAACCATCTTTCCTCTTCTGTCTCTCTCCTCCATCTGGTGGCCTAGTCTGAATCCTCACGCTGTTTCTGGGACAGCAGCCAATCTAATCATCAGCCCTGAAAAGAGGCCTAAGAAGTAGCTTGCCTCACAGTATTCCCTTTTCAACCAATTTCAGCTTTTTTAGATGTAGTAAAAATGGGAAGGAAGAAGGGGGTTTGTCACTGGAAAATAATACATGTGTTGCTACTCCACCATCCAGTAGAGGGAAGTTCCTGTAGTAAACCCAGAGCCCATTTGAAGTGAATGCTAGATTCAAAGCTCAGGTTTGTGACCTACTCTCCACCAGAACGCAGTACACACTGGGTTTATTGCAGAGTAGCCCCAAAGCCTGCTAATGACTTTGGCAGGGTGTTTCCTCAGGAAAGCCCTTAGCTATCTCCTGCCCACTTGGGGAACTCTGTGTCCTAGGGTCATTCTGAAAACATGTCCAGAGTGCCACGGGGGGATCGGTGACAGGCTGGTCTGTCCCAGGGTTTTCTTTACCTGCCTGTAATTGAGGATGATTCACTCTTTCCTTAGATCTGGTCTTTCTCCTTTCCTCCCAACTCTACCTTGCAGAAGTAAAAACTGATGCTGTTGTGACGAGTTTGCCTCCTGCAAAATGTGGCTTGTTACCAATTACTGTGAGCACACGTGAGAGTTTCATTTCACAAGCCATTGCATAGACTAACCCTATAGACTTTGAACAGCCCTAGTGACAAGTCACTACTTCCCTCCGCATACATGACGTATTAAATAAGACCAGTGCCTGCTAGAGCCACATGAAACACACTGACCACTGATTATTCACCGGGCGCCACACAGTAGCCTGCAGAAGTGCCTCCCAGAGTGTAAGTCCATAGCACCTTCTTCCAATCAAGACTGAACTAGAGTACGTATGCTGGCAACTGTGCAAAGCTTGGATGAATGTTTTATTCTGCTGCCACAGTAAGAGTGCTTGGCAAAAGAGACAATTCAGGAGTAACCAGACTGCTTTGGGAAATAAGCGATATGAATTGCTGTCAGTTCCCCACCCACCTCCTCCTTCTTTACCAAAGATTAGTGCATCTTACTGCCTGCATGCAAACTGCAATCTGAAATTTAGTCATTTTGACAGGGAAAACAACGCTGAAAGAAACATGAGGAGACAACAATCTCATTATTTCAATATTGTGCGTAGTATTGAAATACTTCTGTTCATGTTCCTCAGATTGTTTTGTTTCATCTGAGTCACCTATATGGAAGTACTTCAAATGACTTTGACTACCAATAAATATCCACGTAGAAAGTGACAACTGCTGGAAAGAGGAGAAATAAAGCACAAACAGGAGTGAAAAAAAATATTAATCCTGCTGCATGAAACTATGTACATCAAAAAAGCTTTCTGATGAGCAGACAGACAAATATTGATCAGTAGCCTTGATGCTCACTTGCGTCAGTTGACAAGCAGTTCATCAAATGACTTACATACACGTAAAATCATAGCCTCGCAGACTGGTTGAGGTTGTAAGGGACCTATGGAGGTCATCTAGTCCAACCCACCTGCCCACACAGGGCCACCTAGAGCTGGTTCTCCAGGACCACGTCCAGATGACTTTTGAGTATCTCCAAACATGGAGACTCTACAGCCTCTCTGGGCAACCTGTGCCAGTGCTCAGTCGCCCTCACAGCAAAAAAGTGGATCATAGGACCAGTTGTAAAATATTTTTGGAACCAGGCAGGCTGAAGTCATGACTATATCATGACATAAGTATTTGTATATGTGCATGTATATGTGCACATGCACGTTTGTGTGCACGTGTGTGCGCAGCCCTGTCTGTGGAGTTTCTGGCCAGAGCCCAGCAACACAGTCTGGGGAAACAGTGAGTGCTTGCAGGTACTTTCTTTTGAAATGTTTGTTTTTCTTTCTCACTGGTTTCAAACATGCTCAGCATATCAGTGAAACAAGAGGTAAACATAGAGCCCTCTCAGATTACATCTGTTCCCCAGGCCATCTCCAAAGCAAACATTGGTCTCCCAATGAAAAATACAACTATTACCCATTATTGGACATATCCAGTCACTGCCTGACCACCGAGTTGCAGTTAATGAATCTGCTCATTTCTAATAAAAATAAACCAGACAAAGGAAGTGGTCAGCTAAAGCTGAACTTGAAGAGAAGAAGAAACGGGATTTAATAAAAAGTACTCAAGGTTGACATTTCCTTTTTATTTGAAACATGCCTTTCTCGGGAATGACATGATCACATAGATACTATTAGTAAAGCCACATACTGGCGCCGGATTTTAAGATCTTTACCCATATGACTTAATTTGGGAAGCAGTAAAAACCAGACGGGAAATTCCTCTGGCCCTGTTATTTCACAGTTCAAGCTTCAAATTAAAGTATTTCAAAACAGAGCATAAAAGTATATCAGTCAAAATGAACCAAGCTACTTATAGCACTAGCAGAAACAATATTTTAAGATTGTATCTGTATTCCCCAGTCCCTTTCCTGTCTATTCAAGTTATTTAGGAATAAAGTCAGTTTATATAAAGCCATGATCAAGAAAAGCTGCAGCAGAAATAATCTGAAAACTACAGGTTTTCAAAGAGAAATTTTAGAGGATACATCTTGAATTTTTTTTCAGAGAATATATCAGCTCACACACAGAAGATTCCCTCCAAATTGAAACATTTGCAGTTAATACTGGATCAACATTTCCACTGAATATAAATTCAGGTATTTTAAACTTCAAATAATGTAGTTAATAGACACTTTAAATCTACAACAACTTATTTCCAAGTGAAAGTGTGAATCAAGACCTCTGCTTCTGAATTTCTTGCTAGAATTCCCTAAAATTGTCAGTGACATTCACCTTTCTCTTCTTGTGAATTTTGGCTATGCAAACTTATGTTTTAGCAAAAAAACTTCCAATAAGAACAAACAAATTCCTGAAAGAGACTTCCCAGTCTTGCAAGAGGCATTGAGGAACAGTGGCATTATGCTTTCATTGCGTTTTTCTGCAAAGGAAAACCCCACATACTTTCAGTTTAAGTATTATTTTTAATTGACTCACGGAAAACACGATGGGACCAGTAGAAAAGGAAAACAGAGACTATAATTTCACTATTCTTTCTGAAGTTTTTGATTTGTGCTCTCCAGCAATGACCTTAATGTCTCATGAACGAATTAACCAAATGGAGTGAAAATCATGAACTGAGTTTCCACATCGCAGAAACTGCCACGTTCTGTGCTCACTGAGGGTCTGCTTGGTGGTGTGAAAACCCACTAGGAGCTTTGAAAAGGAACTAATACAGCGTTTTTTTCTGCAAGTTCTGGTAGGAATTCAGGATTATAAAATTTTGCCCTTTAATGGAAAAAAAAAAAGTTTCAGCTGAAGCAAAACCTCTTAGACATAAGGCCATGGTTATTGGTTATGTTACCAGTTATCAGTGTGACAATTCCTTCTTCCTCAGACAATTAATTGCTCGTTCATGAGTAGACAATATCAAATCCACTACCAGAATGTTGGCAAGCACTACTTACCAAAAACAGTTTCCACTGCTTAAAGAGAGCTGCTCTCACAGCTCCAAAAATGTTCCATGTCAGCTAATTACAGTATTGGTAATACAGAAAAAGGGTGTGATTTGGAGGTGTCTGACCTTTACAAATGTCTTTTCTTCTGTCACTGATTAGTCTGGTCAGCCCTAAAAAATGAAATCAAGCCAGAGTTACCAATATGGCCTTGAGTGTCCATTAATTTTTCAATGGGTGGCTGAGCAAACACCCCCCTTACAACTTCCCTATTTGGGTAATATGAAATCCTAGGGCCTTTTATTCGGTGCAATGACGTCTAAGCAAGGTGTGACTGGACTAACAGTCTTTTTTGAGAGGAAATTATGATATTCAGGTTTGCTTCTCCATTTCTCTCTTCTGATGTGCATATCCAGAGATGCACAGATAATTTCTTGGTTTATTCCCAAAACAGTCTAGGAATTTATGGATACTCCAGTCCTTACTTCACTTTTACCTCAGTTCTGGCTGCCAAAGGTAGAAATTAACCCAATTTGGAGAAGTTGTGGGGGAAGGGAAGTACCTGTTTCTCTGTGAGTGTAATTCCATTTATACATTGTAAGGAAAAGCCAAGAGACAAAAGCACTGTACTCACAGAGAAGACTCCAAGCAGCCAGATTGAAACACTGAACTAGTTTCGTCTCCAGCAGGTGTGTGATTCTACTCTTGAAAGTAAGCTCCTTGCAGTTTACCAAGCAACCTGCTGCATGCATTAGAGAAAAATTACTTTAGAGAAATGTGTATTTTTTCAAAAAGGCACAAGAAGCAGCAGCAGGAATAAGCCTGTAAGTCACTAAGGAATAATAAGACAGGTATAAGCCTTGACAGGATTAAGGTAGGACTTGATGAGCAGAAGCTGGATTTTTATTCTTGACTCTGGCATGCAACATGCTGCATGACATTCATGAAGTCCCTTTGGGGCCAGGTTCATAAACATGTGCATGATGAACATCTGGGATTTCGGACCACAAGCAGAATCATTGTTGTCCTGAGAAATGAAGGCAAATGTGGCAATGAAACATGGTTCAGGACTCCTTACACAGGCCAAGCCCTACCTCAGTGCAGCACACCATCCTGCTGCAGGAACGGAGACTGCTTTCACAGGGCGTGGAGGGATGGAGCTGCCCAGGGACAGATGCACCCTCGGCAGCTTGTTGATAGCTCCTCACATACACTGTCAAAGCTGCAGGACAAGCTGGTGAACTTCAGCATCAGAGAGTGACTGCCACATCTCACAAGCAGCATTGGTTTTGGGGAGCTACTGGGGTTTTAAACTGGACCAGTGTGCCTAAATTGAAACAAACATGGCCAGAGGTCTCTGTCCCTGCTTCTACCCTGCCCTTCCTGTTCCTTCAAAATCCCTGACGTGTTATATTTGGCCTTGTTCTGTGGATCTTGGCATGTTTTCTGGAGGCTATGCAGGAGGTTTCTCGTATTCATAAAAGACAAGCCACAAACAACAAAATAAGGTAATGTTATTTCTTACCTGTTGTCATTTCATGTGGCAAGTTTCTTTCTTCCTGTATCTGAGTCCTCCCACTAGGAGTACAAAAGTGGAAAGCAAAACCTGTTGGTGTTTACAGCAATAAAACAAAATTAGTATATTCTGGGGCAGAAATTACGTGGCATAGAGTAATTCAGTGCACGTGTCTCAGAACCTGTACACAAGCATGCCACGTACGCGGCTGCTGGGTCATTAGATTCTCTGCCCCACAAAAGGATGATTGTGGTACCGACAGTTTCTCATAGACAGAAAGAGCAGGGTCAACGTCTGGGAAATGCATTTTGCTTCTTCATCTCCCTTCAAAATATCATATGATCCTGTTCGTGTAAAGGTAACTTGTTCTTCCTCTTCTCCCTCTCTTTGTGGACTTTCCATGAATTCCATTTCATCCTCTCATGAGCACTAACTTTAAAAATACAAGCCAGACATAGACTGCCATGGCTTCTTTGATTTCAGCGCAAGCGCCCCAAGGAGGTTGAGCCAAAGATTGTGTTTATACAGACTCGGCAGCAGCAAAGTATACTGTAGTTTCATATCATTCTAATCTAACTCCCTCTTTGTCTTGTTATCTACTTCAGCAAATTAACATATAAAACAATAAATGATTGGCAAAAATTAACTGTACTTTTCTACTTTAACTGAACAATTTACATGGCATTACAGGGGGGAAAAGATTAGTTTTTCAAGTTATAAACAAGCATTATTTTGCAATCTTTGGCCTGTAACTGAAAGATAATAGTTTTAATTTGCATTCAAATAAAGTAAATCTCTCAGTGTAAAAGACTTTTTATAGTTCCCATAAACCAGAAACAGATTAAAGTGTAGACAGTGTACGGAGGACAGGAGGATAAATCAACCAGACAAACAAGATGATCAAAAAAAAAAAAAAAGGAAAAATAATCCTTTCTAAATGTTCACTTAGTTAGCTTCACAAATCCTACGCACTACACGAAAGCATCTATGATCTCTCCAGGTTTCTGCCATTAAAGTATTGGCTTTGGCTCAGAAGGCAAAGACTCGTATTTAGGGATACTAAGCCTGTGAGCTCTGGAAATACTCTGACTTTCTTTTGTTAATTCTAAATCCTTTTATTGGGAGACACTGCCTGTCTGCCAGGTAGGGCTAAGTACCATCCGCTCCTTAGTCCAAGTTTTTTTACAAATATGCCAGTGTTTACTGTGGCATATTGCAACATGAAACAGATGGTTTTCTGTTTTTCAAACTGCAATGTGCCCATGGTTTCTCCTGAAGCCAGTGAGGATTATCAGTGTCCTGAAGCTCTGAAGAGACCTACTAGTTTTTCCCCCAGGGCGAACACTGAAACAAAGCATGCGTCACTCTCAAAATTATTTTTGCTTTTTAGTTCGTTATAGTTTAATGTAATGCATGTAGAGAGCTCTGAGAACACAGATCAAGAACAGGACACTCATTTACAGTCAAGCAAACAAAGCATACAAGATAAATAAGCAGAGTCTCACAACACTCTATCCATGAGCCAGACCCCCGAGTTTTGCTCCGTTTCGGTTTGCTGCCCAGTGCCACTACTCTACCTGAAAGGTCGAGCTGTTTTTCCCCCACAGTCTGGGATTTACAGTGTTCATGTGGGAGATGTGCTTATGCACCTCCTTTGGGAGGAGTGGGTTATGGAGCCTTTGCATCTGGATGAGTAAGTTAATCACAAGGCTAATTTACAAAAGGTTCATGTTACCTGCTGGCTAAGCTTTATGAAGGTTATCACAGCTCAGACCTTTGAAAGAAATTCTTTTAAGCCCCTGCCCTCAGGAAAGGGTGCCTGCTGGTGGGTCCTGTAGAGGTGATACTGACAACTCAGCTCTGCAAAGTGATAGGAGTTAAACCCAGTCCTTCACTGAGAATTTTGTCCTGGTTAGCTGCCGTTCTCGCCTTTTATGCTTTTCTTCTGCCCTTTGGAGGAAACCCTTCTTTTCCCAGGAACTATATAGAGACAACAGATAGCTAACCTGGGAATTTGGACTCCACAGCCACTGCCCAAAAGTTTAGCACTGGACCTAGCACTAAACGGGCTTAGCATTCGGTTAGGTGCAAATAATTCATGTCTTTCAGGTTTCAAAATAGGAGAAGTGAAAGTCATCAAGTGTCAACTACTATGAGAATTCTACTTAGCATTAAATTATGTTATGGTACCACGAGCCTTGAAACTAGGGACCAGCTCCATGAAGTCCCGTTTCACTTATCAGCATAAATGTATATACCTAATTAGGAAATAATTTACAATAATGCAGTTATTGATTAAGTTTCATGTCTGTACATTCAAAGGTATATGCTTTCTTGTCAGGACTGTAATTTAAGTATATTATGTGAAAAAGTGTGGAACTGATCTGCCCTGATGGAGCTAGGAATTTGGTGGGAACAGCACTTGTATGGCTGAAGTCTTCTGCCAACGATTCTACCAACCGTTTTTGAGTGAAATCGTGTAAGGATATGGATCACTGTATTTTGTCTGACTTCCTATCTTAGCTAAACAGTCTTGGCTTTTTAATGCATACACACAGTGAAAGAGATGCCTAATCAAAGAGTTTTGAGATATCCAAAACACTTTTTTCCCCCAAAGGCATATACTCCTGTCTCTCATTGTAATCAAGGACTGAATTTGGCCTCAAACAGCAGTGTCATCACCTGTGACAACAAAGGGAGAGGAAAGATTGTGCCTTCTGGACTGCGTATTTCAACACAATGAACAAATGGTAGCAGTTGGGTTTTTCTGTAACAAGATCATGCTTTAGACTGTTAGAAACCTTTCTGAAGCAAAAAATAGAAAGCCTGATATGTTCTTAAAAACTGATTCCATAAGCAACTGTGTGTCTTTTAATTAAAAGGGAGAGGCTTGATGGTTTTGTGGCATTTTGATCAATTGTAAGCCAGTAAGAGGCAGACGCTTCATGAAGACATAGAAGTCAAAAATAGTGTTCTGTCCTGTTGCTACCTGACTGATTATTTGCTTTAGAAAAAAAAAAGTATTTAAGAACAGCTATAGCAATATTTAGCATGGTATCATTTGGACCTAATACCATTATGAAAACAGTGTATTTTTGTTCTAGGGATATGTCCGTCTCTCTCTATATGTATCTATATATTTAAGGTTGCTGTTAGAACATGCCATGTTTAAGAAACAAAAATAATTGCCAAGTTCTTCCCATTTCTGGAAGAGTCTGGACTGTATACTTGACTAAGAAGAAAATTTTATTTCTTGTCTCCATGGCTTTACAAGTAACAGCTTCACTGACTTTAAGCAGAAAATGGCAAGGAAATGACAAGCAAAGTGACTGAACTTCCACAGCATCTAGTCTTCCTTTATATGCTTACTACTAAGGGCAAAGTTATTCACATCCTTAAAGTTATCTTCTTTGATGATTAAGACAACAAAGTACATCTTGATTCTTTGTAAGAAGCTGTCCCTAAATTTCATACAGAAAATAAGTCCTTTGTGCATCTACAGGGTAAGAAACTATGTAAAAATAAGGGCAAGAAGCAAAGAACAGATGTTGGGGGCAGGAGGAGAAAAAGAGAAGCAGACTTGGAAAAGGGAGCAAGTAAACATATTTGTGTGACCCAGATGACCATTCCTTTACTTAAGGTATAAAAAAACCTCTAAATATCCCACCCAGAAGTGCATGTTCACATGCATACACAAGAAAATGGAAAAAAAAACAAAATGGAAACTAAATAAATAGTTCCAAAATGGAAAATAAATAAATAAGTCTCCAACCTCTTAATTTAGCTATGATTAAAGCTATTCTGACATTCTGAACAAGATCAGTGTTGGATTTCTCTCTTGGTAGATAAGGTGTTTCTCTACAGCATAGGGCACAAAAATAGGTGGCACAATACAGCTCACTGTAATTGCAAGTATAAATGCATCTTGTTTGGAGAAAAAAAACCAAAAACCTTTATATAAGAAGAAAATCTGATCCTGTAAGTGTGGCTTTAAGGCTGGTGCCTGTTACACATTATTAAAAATGTAAGAATGAAATACAATCCAAAACCCCAATTTACTTTAAAAATTGTTATAGCAATTCAAAATTGACTATTACTTATGTTTCTAGATACAGGGCAATAAAGTTTTAAGGCCCCATCTGTCATTGCACCTGAGTGGCCTTCGCAGGATGTATGCACAATGGCAGAGGGCTACGTTCGGCACTAACCGCAGTGAAACTGTGCTCGATGCCAGTGGTGAACTCAGCCCACAGTGTCAAAAGCAAAGATTTTATAAAGCACAATAGAATCTGCTGATAGGAGTCCCTTGAAAATTATTTAATGACTGGAAATCTTTGAGGGAACAGAACAGATGAAGTTCCTCAGTGGTCTTTTACAATAGCCACTCCACTAATGAACATCTGGAGTTCTTGCTGCTCTCTTACTTTTATACCATCTAATCCGTATTGCATTAGACCTTTATGTGTGCATGATAAACTGGCAGCAACGGCTGCCTTAAATAGAAAGAGAGGATGAAGACAATTTTTCCATTAACAATACATTTCCCTTTGGAGTCCGAGGTACATTATTGGTTTGTTCCAAGAGCAAAATGCAAACTGCCTCCTATTTGTGAAACATTATTATTATAGTTTCTACCTGGAGATGTTTCTTGAAACAAAAACCTTAAGACTATTCCTGTGCAGAAAACAAAGATACCACCTACAAGCCCAGGACCACTGTAAGCTACACTGAAAAAAAATCATTGATGTAAATTACTCGGTTTGAGGCACGCAGTTCCCACAGATTTGTCCATCAGCTGCTCCCAAAAGCGCTGCTCTTTCAGCTCAGTTCTTCTGCAGGGGGTGAGGTGTGAGAGCAGCCGCCTGGCTCTGTACATGGGTCCCTGCTGGGAGAAGGTAGTGACCACAAGCCATGCTCTAAGCTGCTCGCAGTGGCTGAACCACACAGGTTTTTGGCTGTTGCAGTCTCACAGCAGTCGAACAGAGATGACTGCTTGTTCTGCCAGAGCTCCAACTTTAAATATTTCCATTCAATTTACTTATTAATGCCATCTTGCAAACATGGCCTGATGGCTAAGCCATTTCTCCAAAACACCATGCAAACACCTACAATAATTGTTCCAAAGCCATGCTCCGCTCCCTGCTGCCAGCCTCCAAATTGCCCCAGGGAGGAGGCAGCAGCTGCTGCCCTTCCCTCACACAGCATCAGCATCCTTCCCCTCTCTCTGCGCACCTCCCCGAGATCTTCTGTTTCTTCACCAGCAACTCACCCACCGCAGTCTGGTGACACTCACCTCTCTCTGTATCAGTTTATGCTCTTCCTTTCCAGCAACTATGCCATAAATACAAATCCATTCAAATGCTCATTAATAAGAAAATAAAAGATTTGTAAACGCAGTAATGCCACGCTGAAGATTTTGTTTGCAAAGGCATGAACTGAAAATTTTTATGTGCTACATTCAGCCAAGCCTGTTAAACTGTCTGCAGATATTTTTTTCCCTCTGGTTTTAGTTCATCGGTATTGCTTCCAAAACTGTACTCTTAAATGTCTTTCAATCTCATTCGATCATTTAAGATTTTCACTTTTGCCTTCTTTTCATGAGTTTCTCCAGAGATTTTAAAACCTGTCCTTTTGGAGCTCATCACCACCATGATAACAGTCAGATCCTTCATGCTCCTCTGGCATCCCAGGTCCGGTTCTCAGAGTGGTATAAGTGCCACTGACCGTCACAGACCCATGCTTCTTCACCCTTGTAAAGAGTTCCCAGGCTTTGATACTTCATTAGAGATTTCTCCATGTTTTTTAACGGTGAGACTTTTTGAGTTTCAGTAAGGGCCTAAGAAAAGTCTCCTTCCTAACTTTCCAAAATTATTTTTCTTTTTTTCCTCCTCTCTCATTTTTTATTATCTGGCAAGCTAGAATTGTTGTGAGTCCTCTACTCTGAAGCACAGAGACAGAAAAACGTGCTCTGTATGGGGTAATACTGTGCTGGGCTTCAGCTCAGAGCCTTAGCTCTGACGGTAAGGAAGAGAGCACATTAGTAGTGTATCTCTCTGCTCCTGCTTTTCTTTTTGGCAAGAACTGCTACTCTGAGCCAGCAGGTGTTTAATGCTATTAAATTTATGGGTAGTGAAAGCTGTTGAATTTTAAAACATCTGGGCAACATAAATTATCGGAACTTTTTTCCAGTAGAAGGCTGAAAAATGGTTTTGAAACCTGCAGAAAAGCATTAGCAGCATCGACAAAAATGGGTTTATTTTTGAACATTTGACCATACGACTCTGGGATCCCACAAGTATCCTCAATGCTCGTAGCTACAATGCTGACAGTGTGTGAGTTAGGAAACACCAGGAAGGCAGCCAGCAGCCAAATCGCAGCAACATTCAACTTTTGGTGGGTTCCAGATGGATCACCTAGTATGGCAGAAAGCATCAAAAGCCATTGCTGTTTCTCACCTTGTGTGCAGTCTCTTAGACCTCATTCTGCAAGGTTTCATCCATACTCTTCTTCCAATATATCTGGCTGCTCTTAGCCATAATATGTCATGGAAATTGTAACGGGGGGAGGGCGGGGGCAGGGAAGGGGGAAGAAAATCTCAAGTTGGAAAAATTCATTGGCCACCGTGCTGTGAAAGAGCTAATCAACAGAGCGGACAGGTAACACAAAGCATGCTAAATGCTTAGAAGTGTTCCATTTGCTTCGCGGCCAACAGTTTTTACTTGAGGAGAAGTATTAGCATGAGTTTCAAAGACACTGAGGACAGGTCACCCAATAATAGTGAAGAAGAAAAGCAGCTATTGGAAGATGACCTGCAGATGCCCAACCGTAATTTAGATGCCTGAAGGCTTCTGGAGGCTCACCTTACACTCTTGGATTTTAAAAGTCTCTGAACTGCCCCCTTGCAAGTTTCGTGTGAGAAGCAGGCACAAATTCATCACAAAACTTGTAGGCTGCCTGGTACAAACATAGAACTATCACTATTTTCCCAGCACCCGGAGGCTGGCATCACTGAGGGCAGGCAGTCTTCAGGATGCAAACATACAGGCATGACTTGACAGTTTCTGTGGGAGTAGAAGCAAGTATTGCCAGCTGACCTACTCCCATTGGGTTGAGCACATGGGCCATACAGAGTAGGAGACCACAAATATTCACCTATGTGGACAAGACAGACATGTCAAGAAGCAGCACAAGAGATGAAACACGAGATCCGTGCTGGAGCTAGAAACATAACTCCTGTGACCTGCTTCTCGATGCTGGGCCTTCTCCCCTAGGATACTCTTCTGCCATCTATTTTATAGTGTGACCCTTATTTTCACTATCTTTTTTTTTTTTTGTCCACTCCATCAAGGTTTGCTAGAGCTCAGAACTGATCAGCTCTATGAGGAATTTCAAGCCCATAAATTTGATACACAGAAGAAGCACTGTAGAGATTTGTTAACAGCTATAATCATCAATGCATGAGAAATAGGAGCCAAGGAAATAAAGTGCTTCCCATAAATGCTTTTTTCTTCTAACAGCAGTTATTTTAAGCTTTGTCACACTAATGTGGTTTGTATAAACAAAAAAGATACATTTCCGTCATGGGTGTTCAGTGTTGTCTGGTCTGCATTATCAGTAACACAGGAGATAAGAGAAGCGGGAAGGCATAACTATCCTATAACACAACGTAATAGGCATTAGGTAAGCATTTTCATTAAAAGTACGTACACATGCACAACTAAGTATGTTCTCTGGTATGACTGAGAATGGAACAGTGACCTATTTTCGAAGGCTCCTGATTCAGGGAAAGGTCAGATGCAAATAAAAATGCGATGTCTGGCCTCTAGCTTTCTGGTAAGCTGTATTTGTTTATGAAATTGAAAAAAAAATAATCAGTGTTTGGGATAATATTACCAACTTTGGACAAGGGAGTGGGCTGAAAGACAGGCTAGGCACATTACCTCCTGACCACCCTCAGTCACATTGTGGTTCTGATTCCTTTTCCCCATGAAAGAGCAAGGAAATAACGGATAAGCCTGGGAATTTCCAGGTCACCTTGGTTTGAATGCCAGTTAATGGAGCTGAGCTGTTCCCTTCTGTGGGTTTGCAAATCTCAGCCGAACGCTTTCCCCACATGATCATGCTTTCCTCAATGAAGCAGCCCATTCTGCCTACCCCGCTGCAGCTGTGGAACATCTGGGTGGGAAGATCCTTTGCCCCTAGGACTCCCCAGAGCCCAGTGTGGTTACTCGAGTGGTGCACAGGGAGTATGATTTGGCTCTCTACATTTCCTGTTGTGAAATTTTAACTTACTCTGATTATTGTTTGTTTTTACGTGACTGCCAAGTTATTGGAAGTTCTCTTCCTCTTACTCTCGCCTTCTCTGGATATCGTATACACACACACATATATACACATTATTAGACTTATTATTTCAAACCACTAGAACACCTGATTTATAATAAAAAATCCCCACTTTTCTCAAGTGCTGTGGAAATTCTAAAGGTTTAGCTTCATACGCTATCAAAATCCCCAATTACATGAGTTTTTACTTTTCCAATTTAAAATGACTTTTAACCGAAAGCAAAATAAACACAGGCAGTTACCGTTGGCACATATCCTTAACATTTTTCAGCAGGTTTTTTACCAGCCATTCCCTTAAGCTACATTTCAAAACCACAGCTTATTTTTTGTCCTGTACAAGAGAAAAGATTCGGTATGTCATTTTCACGACTACACAAGGAGATCTATCATCATTTTTTCTAACCAACTACTTCCTTTCATTCATCCCCAAATCTATCCCTATTGTCAAATATAGTGTAACACAGAATAAAACCCTATACAATAGAGTGGTTACCTCATCTAAAAATCAGCTTTCTTCATTAACTAGTGATTTTCCACTACTTTCAGTGCCTGAATAATATCTTAAGAGCTTAAGGCAAAAGAAAGTACTTAAAGGCAGCATTCTACTTATTAAATACCAAACACTCCCAAATTATTCAGAGAACAAACTAGAAAAATATTAGGCTGTACACCGTAAGCTTACATTCTTTTACAATTCTTGCCTCTCCAAATTTTGTAAATTATTTTGCAATACTAAAATTTGGTGAACATTCACCATATAAAATGGTGCTTAGAGAGGAATGAGCTGCTAGCAGCACATTATTAAGACAGTAGACTGTGTGAGAGTGTCTTGCTCTTCAAGTGTCTCTGCTCCAGCTTTGCAGGGCTACCACTGTTTAGGGTTCAGGACACTTCAAAAAGGTAAGAGAAATACCCACTTCAGCCATCCAAAGACACCGGTGTGGTACTAGTATCCCAGAAGCAGGGCTGAAAAGACTGATTTGTTCTCAAGGACCGCTGTGGTACAGCAAGATTTAGCAGTTAGGCTCGAGGGTTAATCTTAAATCAACTCTTTAATCAGAGGAAGGTACAGCTGGGAAACTGAGGCACAGATGCACAGGACACTAGAATAGATACAATTCGACCCTATCGCAGAGACAATTAAAGAGTAGGGAATTTAGGAATCTAATAACCCATATTGGAATTTAGCCAAGATGCCGAAGCAGATGCACAAAGCTGTTGCAAGGATGCTTTGTGTATTCTTTATCATTTTAATATCTTATGTTATACCATATGCTCCCACATTTCAATCATTGCAATATAAGCCACAAAAGAGGTAAAAGAAAATGTTGACAAAACATTTATAGAGATGAAATTCCCTAAGGATCTTTTGGGTCTGGGATTTTACAGGCATTCCATTTTAAAAATGCTGCTAGACTTAAATAATCCTGGGGAAATATTCCTTTCTCCAGGGGACAGTTGGAAACACAAGCCATAGACCGGGCCCAGAGATGGAGAAAAAGTGCACAGACCAAAGAAAAATAGGCAAAAAAAAACCCCAAACCTCGTGAGAAGGCCTGTGGCAAGAAAGAGAAATATTCAGAGCCGGGGACACCAGGCCAGGAAAGAGCACGGCCAGGAGAAGGAGCCAGGCGAGCTACGACACAGCTGTTTCCTATCCTGCCCCCCCTCGCAGTGCTTTGTCCTTCAGCTGACTCTGCCCTGTCTGCTTTCGCAGGCTTCCTGCTCTTTGTAGATTTAAGCAATTCTTTGTTATTTGTTCATATTCTTTTGGCTATTTGCTTTGCAAAATGCCTTTTAGTGTCCCCACATTTCTGTCTCATATTTACCTGCCATTAATTATAATCCTCTTCAAAAGCTGAGTTCTTCCCTTCCTGTATAGAGACATGTTCAGCTTTTCCAGAATTTTGCCTTTACCTATACCTATTAATTTGCAATCCCACTCTTTGAGTTGCTCTTTTTTTTTTTTCCTAGGGGTAGTCATTTATTACTCATTTTATGGGATGTTTAAGTAGCCCCCATGCTGAGCTGCAACACTTTAATTTCCTCACTTTTCACCTTAACATCTTTTTTACTAGCTTCCTCATTTTTAAGCCTTCAATTTAGTGCTCAATTTAGCAACAGTATACTGGTTCTCAGTACAATTCATCCTCTGAGGACACTGCTTGGAATTATATTATTACTTAAGTACATCTACATTAATGTCACTTTTGTGCGACTGTATCACAACGCAGAGATACACGAGCTTGCTGCACGGCGGCCAGCTCAGGTCAAACTGCTGCTGACCGCGCTATGGCAGCAAGCGCTGAATGCAAAGTTTGAGTTTAAAGGAGGTTTGCCCCAAAACCAGCTTGTCCAGGTACGCAGTTTTACACACAACGGATCAGGAGGCTCCCAACACAGAAAACTTGGCCACCAGCAGTTTCTGGAAGGGGGGTGGTGGTGCTGAAGTTTAGGAGTTTTGCTTGGTTTTCTTTTTTTCTTTTTTTTTATTCTTTCTCTCCCCAGTTGCACGGCTGAATGCATGCTTTGCTCAGTTCTCATTTGCACAGGTATAAAGCTACAACAGCTCTTAAGAAAGCAAAACCTGATCCCATTTTTGAAACTATAAGGTAAGATAAAAGGGAAGGGGAGGATGAAGAAGGCTTTGTAATCACCTCCCTTAAGGAGAATACCATCACATCTAGAAACAGTCTGAAAAAAAGAACGCCATGCCAAAATTCAGGGGTACCAGCAGCTCTGACTGGGGGTTTACCGCACACTGCATGTGAACAAAACGTCTCTTGACAGAAAATCCTGATGAAATTTCATGTCTTCTACAGAAAATTTGATCACCTTAAAACCTGAATTTCTGATGGTTTATTTCAAATTACTTTTAATTCTATATACCTCTGTGGTCTCTTTAGGGGCATGGTCTCCGTTTGTGGGATTTTATGCAGTGCTTCTTCTAAGATGGCATTAATCTTTGTTCAGATGCCTGGTCTTTATCCTAATTTCAAGTTTAAAACGATTCCCCATTTCAGTTGTATGCCTGCCTCTCTTACTTTTGCTTTCAGATGTGGAGAATAAGTCACCTGAGCACTGAAAAATAAAGAAAGTGGGGTATCACAGTATGCCACATGACACGGTTTGTTCCTCAGACCATCGTGTCACCCAGTAAAGTTGGTTACTTTATTTTTTGAATCCAAGAGCAGTTGAAAGTTCAGCTGTGCATTTACGACCACAAAACACAGCAGTGACCCAACAGGCTGTACGAGAGGATTGAGACGCTAATCCAGCTTCTCTAGCCGCTGACAGAGAAGGCACGCAGGGTGAGGCAATGCAGAGCAGTCTCCCCCACCTTGCTGACCACCAGCATCAGCTGCCCCAGCTCACTGCCAAGACAGAAGGTGAGCCGTAAGTCTGTCTCTGCCCGTCTGTCCCTGACTGCTCTGGGGTTGCTGGGCAGTTTTGACTTTCCAACTACACGTTGATGAGTTTTTCAACTTCTGTAAGTAGGAAAAGATCACATTTCAGTAATGTAGACTTCTATAGTGATATTCTTCCCTGTTCAAAATATTCAACAGGAATCTAGAAACGTTAAGCTGTTCCCTACCCAATAATCTCCTTACAAGGACATCCCAGACCCAGTTGCTTTATGAAGCTTCTGGTAATGCACCGCAATAGACAGCTATACAGTTATGTTCCAAACCTTATCCAAAATGTTGCATAATCAAGTTTTTTTTTTTGCTCATAGGAGATTCAAAATCCAATCGACTGGAAGCCTAGGCAGGAGAAAGCTATGTTTAAACATCATCCCCTGTGTGCCTGCAGAGTATAATACTTTTAAAAAGCTCATCTGACATATAGAAAAACATTTCACTCTCCATAAACACAGTAGCTGTGTGTATAAAAGAGTAGGTAAATTAAACTATCTGAATGAAAAAAGAGCTGAACAACGGGAGCAAAAATCAGTTGAATTGAAATGAGCAAAAGTTGAAGGTCTTTGTATCAAATATAAAGAGCGAGGCAGGGAAAAAATTCCCTCTGAAATATTCATGTTCTGAAAACATGCTTTAAGTATATATAAAAATCCCAGTTTTTCACTTTTATCAGGTCATGACTTAATCCCTGGATAGGCACATTCTGACCCAATAGTTCTCATTGCGGGATCAGGGTTTAAATGACCTATTTGGATCTTAGATAGAGCAGCTGCTCTGGGGAGACCCAGGCTCTCTGCAGCATCTGTCTTCCTTAATGGAAAGCAACATCCTATTTGTTTACCTGCAAAAGGCTGCAAGTGCCATTACAAGTGTGCTCAGGCCAATTTCAATGTCATGTCCTGAGATATAAAATTTTCTTTGATTTTCTACATTGGTTTCAATCAGGAATTTTCAACCTACTTTAATTTTCCTGTATTCCTTGCACCAAACATTAACAGTAGGAAACCTGAAACATCCCCAGTGTTACTAGAGTTGTGAAAAAAGGAGATACCCGGCTTACTGAATTATTTCCAAATACTGCTGTAGCTCTCTATGCATCTCTAGTATAAAGGGGAAAAAAGTGAAACCTAATCATTAAAAGAAAACCTGTTTGGACTGTTTGAAGTGTGAAGGTCTTATGTTTTGTAGTTAGAAATTACACTTCCTTACATGTTTCTTAATCTGATGCAGGTTTTTCTTTTTTTTTTTTCCCCTCTTGCTTTTAATTTGACATGCCAGTCAAAGTTAACATTAGGGAAAACAGCAAATATAAACCTTGTAATTTATATGCATTCATGTTGTACACCATAATAGCTCTCATCTTGGCAAAAGTTAGCAGATTGTTCTCTGCTCTCAGGAGGAAATAGCATTCATTTTAGGTTTTAATGGAGCTTTAGGGTTATAGTAACTCAAATTAAGCTAAATCATCATGAATTATTTCTGAATCCCATGTTATGTGTTCTCTTTTTTCTCTTTGTTGGTTTATGACCATGTGAGTTTCAGACACTGGCAACCAGAAACTTGTGCGCTAAATAACACCCCCCAAAGTTTGGAGGGAAACAGCAACACCTCGGACTGTGTCTGCAGTGACAGGAACTATGTCCGAGCACCAATGGCACAAGTGGACTCATCTCTGTTGTGGTCCAGGATGATGATGTTATAGGCTTGAGGAACTATTTCATCACAGGAACAACAGCTACAAGTATAAATTCTCATGCTTCCACCAGAAAACGACCGTATTGGCATTACATCTCATAAATAGAGGACAGTTTGGGAGTGTTGATTAATTACTGTTTTTTGGCCAAACCTAATGTACAATTCCAAAATTATTTTACAATAGTTTTTCTACAATTTAAGAATTGGCCATAGACAGCAAAACATAAATCTTATTTTAACATTTTTCTCCTGAGGTAGAAAGGTATCCTTTCTAAGGTATCTTCCTGAAAGACTTGTGCGCACTTGCCATTGTGCTCCTACAGCTAAGAGGTATACAGATCTGCGGTACTTTTGGATGAGGTTAGTCAGACTTAGCTAGTCCAACGAGACAGTAGATTAACTCTACAGCTTTATGAAGAATGACAGACCCTGATGATATGTCAGACAGTTTGGGGAACTACTTCTGATCCGAAACATTCATAATTTCTGTATCTTCTCACTACATTTGTTAGGACAAAATGTTACTGGACTTCAAACCCTGAAATTCCTTTCTCTTCTGTGACCCAATCAATCAAAAGATTAAAATGTATTTTGGACTGTACTTGTTTAGAAATTATGGAGAGGCTGAGAAGTTCTTCAGATTTTGATGCTTTAATGGTATAGTATGATAAGTATGCAACAGAGCTACAAAAATTCAATGCATTTCTTCCTTGTTAATTGCTAAATGCCTATCCTAAAGTTGATCACATGTAGTTACAGGTTCAGATTTTGATGCTTGTGGTCTGAAGCCATATTTTGTGAATGTATATTCTTGATTAAAAGCCATCTAGGATGAATATGAAAGAGGACAAATAACTTATTATATTTGTTATATGTAATTAGCTGTGGAAAAACAATCTAAGAACAAAATACACATAACTAGAACATTATTTATGGCTGTGGCTATTCAGCTACTTGGCATTAACTACTTATGTGATGAACTGTTTATAGATAAGGAAGAACTGTTGGCTTCCTACCAGAAACAAGCTTTTTGACACTCCATGCAGCTTCTTAGATGGAACAGACTCTCACCAAAACAGTGACATAGCTTCGGATAAAAGAAATCCAGGCACTTTGGAAAGCCATCAGGGAGGCGTGTGCATCCGTACCACATCAAGCATGGGGCAACTGTAACTGCACAGACTAGAACCGGATGAAAAAAATGCAGTTTTGACAATCTTTGCATAAATCTACGAAGGCAACTTGATAACAGGTGCTTCTGCAACAGCAGTGACATTCATAACTCTCTTATTCACTCCTGTTGGCCCCTCTACATAGCTGTAACTTCTACTGCCTAATGAAGGTATGCTTTTACATCGCAGGATGTTGTGGCTGAGTTCACTTACCAGGATCTGTTGCTATGAGAAAGAGTGGGAGGAAAGGCAGGTGCCCTGCATAAATTGACAACTGTTAGTATCTAACAAAGCCAAAGATACTAAAAAATACATATATCTTTTGGCTTCCCTTTATGACCTTGTTTTCTGAAAGAAACTAGGTTTATGTGATCTTAGACCAAAGAAGAAATACCAAAATGAGCTTTGCAAAAAAAAGAAAAAAAAAAAGAAAAAAAAAGGCATATTCCACATTTCTTCAGTGTTTACTGACAAAATCTGGAGGTTAATAGCTATTATAGATGAAAGATGCTGGACAAAAGGAATATGGAAATCTGATAGAGACTCTGAAATGAAGAGGAATGTATAATGGAAATTGCTGAGCCATCTGGTTTTGGATGTGCCAGCACCCACTCACAATTAAGAGGCCAAATACACAGCCATTGTTCTTGTCACTTCCTCCACACTATGTCATTTCTCCTTTAAGCATGAACTCTTTTTTTCTTCCTTGTGGTTCAGTGTCATACCCATGGCTCCCTTTCCTATTCTGTTCTTTCTCCCTTTTCCTCACACACTGCAAAGGCTTCTGCTGCCCATGACTCCTACTGCCTCTTTTTTTTTTTTCCTACACAACATTTTCCAAGTCTACCTATTTTCTTTCCTCCAAAGTTTAATCCTTCTACAAAAGATTTAATTATCTAAATGGAGTATCTCAAATGATCCTCCCACAAGTCAAGATAGTAAAAAGCAAGAGTTGGCTCCATTATGTTTATTTTACACACACAGAGGGGAGAAAAGGAAACTTATAAAAAGGAAAAAAAAAAATTAAAACTAGCACTTGCAGTGATTTCAGCCCCAGTGGAACACACACATTTATTGGGAAGAATTCTCAGCAGTAATGCTGGAAATCTAACATTTTCTAGTTCAATTACAACATCGGATCCTAGATATTGGTAAGAGGCTTGTTTCTCAGAACTTTGATACCGAATCAATACTGTGCTAACTTGTGATGCATTAAAACAGTGCAGGAGGTGTCCAAATGTTATTAATAGTTTCATAGCCTTCCCATATATTCTTCCAGACATACTTAGTTATTGTCTAAATTACTGTTTTATTGGAATAAAAACAAGCATGTTATGGGCTTACATGAAGTTGCACTTTGAAAGACAGCCTAGCAAATGCTAGGGACTCTGGCTGTGTACTCGAAGTTCCTCCTTCACTAAGCACCACGGCCACAGGTGTCTGAAGGCTTCACTTTACCTGTGGTCTGCTTTTGAGCAACAGGAATGATGGTGACCCAAAAACCATAGCCATATTTAGGGCCTGGTGCAGGTTCAGTAGCATTTAAGAACAAAGTACTTGGTCAAGTCCCCAGATAGGCCAGGCAACCATTTCAGTGACGGGATTCATCTTCTCTAACTTCACAGATAGGCAGTGGAGCTGTCTACATACTACCTATTGATCCAGGGTCTCTTTCTAGGGAGAAAAATAAACACTTGCAGAACACAGTTCATCTGCTGTGTCTTAAATGAGGAAAAATAGTACAAAGAAGTGCCTGGTTTTTATCACAGACTTGCAAAGAAAGCCAAGCAGATGGAGACACGGGCACTGATGCCTGTGTTTGGCCAAATAGCTCCCAGACATGGTATATGAACTGAGTAATACGGATAGACTCTTCAACATTGTGTCCTGGAGCTATTCCCCTCCCCTTGATCTTCCTAGAAGCCCTATATGATGACATTAATATTTTCTTTTTTTTTTTTAAATCAGCGTCTGAGTCGCTACTTCATTGGACTGAATTTCCATGCCTCTCTCACATTTAGGCAGCTAATATATCCAATTCATTTTCCTCCTCATGACTTCTAACTGATGATTCCCAATTCATAGAAAGACATTCTTGTTATTAGTCTCTTGATGGTTAGGTGATTTAGAAAACCCCATCTCACATCTCTCCCTTTAAAAACTTGACCTTTTTTCTCCTGTCTATTCATATAGTTGTAGGCTCCGTTAGGAGCCTGCAACACCATAAATTAGAGTTTACTGTGATGACGGAGAACTTTTGGGTTTATTTTTATAAAGTGGATTATTCTCAGCTGGGACCTAGATGTTGACCTCATTGATTTTTTTCCCCCCACATAGGCCACTAATGCAGCACTGGAACGTATCATATTTGACTGGACTGTAGAACTTGCCTATATCCACTGTTGTGTGTGGTTGCTATTATGCCGAGACTATCAGATGCACATGTCAAAGTTTATTTCGATGTTGGTGGAATAAAAGAAGGAAAATATCAGAATGTTTGGCCAATGATATGATTAGCAGAAGGAATCTTGTAACGAACATATCGACCCAATGAGAAATCATTGACTTTTAAGGAAGGAAGAACTATATAATCTTCATATGGTTGAAAGAAAGCACAACCAATTAGTCATTTTGCCTCTCTCCAAAGAATTAATAGTTGACTACCATTTCCTTCTGTAAGGCTATTGCTGATGAAATTGCATATTTTAAATCTAACCTATTAGTGTTTGCAAAAACTACATTTCATTATGCAATAAATTAATCATTCATCTATGACGGTCATGAAAATCAGTGATTTTTTTCTTCTCCTTCTTTCTTCCTTTGTTAATCCTTGGATTTTACCTATAGCCTGCACGCAAGTAATGCACATTAGTCAATTAATAGGCTGTTAAATGACAACAGTTCCAGGCAATTTAATTACTGTTGGTAAAATAAGAAATGAATTATTGCATGTCAGTAACTAATTTCAGCTCCTTTTCTCGGAACAAATCAACTTTGAACGTGATGGCTTATTTAGAAAAAAAAAAGACTGCTTCCTTGCAAATAAAAATTGCTGAGTCATTTCTAAAAAAAAATGTAAATGCCTCTTCAAAACCTTTTTCCCTTTTCTCGTAGTGCCAAAGTTTATTTAAAAAGTCTGTTACTATTTCTGCAACTAAATATATTAAGAAAATAGAGTATGAACACAAATAAAGGAAAAAAACATGCAACGCAGAATGATCTTCCCTCTACATCAGCCATCCTGTATGTTTATATGAAAATGAACTTTAACCATCAATTAAAATATGTAATTCTGTAGTAAAATAGGCTTATTTGTTGAAGCTGATGATATTACAAGGTGGTTTGTGCAAGAGATAGTAATGGCATTTTCTTAATTGTGCATTAGTTTTCTTTTTTGAAGTATCAAGAAATCATTTAGTATGGATAATAACAGCTAGCAGAACAATTTATAATCCTAGATTTTATCAACTCCATATAATATAAGGACATGACCAGAACACATTATGATATGCTGGTCTCAAAAGACATCAGCATCACTTATCACCTGCTCTGGCAGCCTCAGTTTAGGAAAATCTCATATTAATTTCAGTATTTAATATACGAGAAGGAAGTCACTCGGCAGCACCCCAGTGGCTCCACCTCCCTGGTGCATGTTCCACCACATTTCTGGAGTGAGTTGCCTCCACCACAACTGTATTACTATAGGACACCTTCCTCAGAAAGTTTATTTCACTGCTTTGTGACACTTTTTGCAGGGAAGTAAATAATTGTTACTGCAAAGAGCTCTGAGAAGATTTGAGTTTTTCCATCCTTGCAAATGTGTGGACTTTTGAACAAATTATTAACAGGCTCTTGAATAAGTGCATAGAAGGAATGGAAGAAAAAGTACTAGAAATATTTTGGGTTATTTTCATCCACAGCCCATTTTATGTCTTCTCGCTGCTGGGACTTTGTGTTTGAGTAAGGGCTCCTCACCAAAAATAAGGATAGCACAGATGGGTTTTGCACAAGCATTAGTCAATGCAAAGATAACCACAAATCAAAATAAAAAATACAAATGTGGCACCACCAGGCACCTTTGCTTTTGCAAAGTCTTCCAAAAAATACACTTCATTAAACAGAAGGTACACGGGTTTCTTGAAAGTTTGAAGAGAGTTACATGATAATCAAACTGCGCACTGAATCCAGTCAGTTAAGTGAGTAAAAAGAAACCAGCTTTATATTAAAGTTTTAAAATTGAGCCAGTCCAAAGATCTCAAACAAAAGTTTTCACTTGAAAAATCACCTGTGCAAGAGAGCTGCTTAAACTCAATCATAAATTGAAAGCTGTTAAAAAAATAAAGCAAACAAAAAAGCCCCTACTCCCATATAGTTCAGGAAAAGTTAAACTTTCACATTTACATTTTATTTTATGATTTTCATATACCATAGACCTCCATTGTGTCCAGAAAGCTTACTGCATTCATCTCTATGGGTTACAATCCAGCGTATAGTAGGGCATCCAAACCACTGCTTTTATCTGGCCTCAATAGCTATAAAATACTGAAGAACAAGTTAGCTGAGAATCCCCACTTCCATCTTTCCCATCAAGCACTAGTTCCTCACTGTGTAATAATATATATGAATACTTTAATTATGAAATTGAATTAGAAATGGAGCAACCCAGATCTGAGAAGTAAGACAGATATGGATGACTGGTTGAGTAAGAGCATCAGACAGATTTCCCAGCTGGTCAAGGATAAGGTCCTTGCCTCTTCTCTGTGTCCTCTACTGGAAAGACAGTTCTTACCACCAAAACTTTTCAGAATATGCTACCTTCTGCCACTAGCCTCTGGACTGGCAGAAGTCCCAGAGTTACCGGCAGCTTCAGAAACACCAGCTACACCAGGATGGAAGAGAATCTCTACTTCTTACTCAGATGAAAACACTGGAAGCTATTCTGAGAAGGTCAAACCTTTAATTCCCTTTTTACTGCCCATCTCCCAAACGCTAGGCTCTTATTTTCCCTAATCCTTGTCTCTTTTCATATTATTTTACTGTAGAAACCACCTGTTGTAGACTATCTGTGAAAGACTGTCTTGTCCTACAAATCTGATGGACTATGAAATGGAAGAACTGCTGCATTTTATGGCAAATCACATTCTAAAACTCAGGAAATATTGTTTCTGCTTTTGTACTTATTTACTGTACTTTTTGGTACCATGCTGCCCTTTACTATTTTATTGTCACTCCTTTAAATGAAAGTGAATACAACTTCAGTGCACAGAAAGAATTAAATGCATGGTTACCATTAATTACTGCTCATATATGACAGATATCAATAGTAGCTTTACTGCAGATAAAGTCTAAGCAAGCTCTCTGAAAATACGTACTACAGTTTTGAGGTGAGAGAACTGCCATATTCATCTTGCTGATCTAAAGACTCCCCAAAAGAGTGATTTCCTAGAATAACCTCAATGATCATCTGCAGTATGATAACACCAACAGCTTAATAATTAGAAACATTTCTACGTACGGAATGACTTCACTAGTAAAAGGTTCTACATTTCCCCTCTGTAGTTTGTCAGTCAGATAGGTCACTCCTTGATGTAACAATCCACTGGTTGTGCTCTAGATATAGATGTAAGACAGACAAGAAATACTTCCTCTGGACAAGAGTTGCTGTCTTTCTGTTCATGACTTTGTGGACATAAGTAGTTCTGATTTAGATGCAGAGTGCAGCAAAATACGTTTGATATGTTAGGATTCATCGTTCTTAACAAGGGTCCATAATTAACAAGTCAGGTCCAGAAAGATCAACTCTATTGTGCAAGTGCAGTGACTGTGTGATGTACACACTTAGCCCAGAGCTTTCTAAGACTTTTTGCACACGGCTGTTCTGCAGAGAGTTCACGCACGTTAGCTATAATTAACCTGCTGCTGTCACCTCCAGAATGCTCACATAAACAGTAGCACAGACAGAATCATCCTGCATGTTAGAGCAGACTGCTTGAAAATCCATCAAATCTACAAAGTCCTTAAATTCTGCTGAGACCATCAGCTTGAACCAGGCCGGTTTAGCTCCTCCAACCTAAGCTCAGATTAATCCCAGGTCCAGGCAATAGGAATCTGTGGTCTGTTGCTTAAAGTCCATGCAATTTGTCAACTATACAAATGCATTTGCAGGTAACAGGACCTCCATCATCACAGTGCAGAAGTTTTAGAGTGTCATCATGGTCACTACCTAGCCAAAGGTACTTCTCTTTGCCAGTTATACAGATCCCTGTTAGCTACCAATAGAAAGGAAAAAAA